>SJYA01001620.1:377711-572744 GCA_006410615.1 Neotragus moschatus | reverse complement strand
ATCAGGCAGAGCAGTCCCTAGGCTTGTCCTGTGAGATGGGGGGTGGTCCCCATGACTTCAGGCAGGGCAGCACCCAGCTTATCCTGTGGGGTGGGGGTCCCATGATGTCAGGCAGGGCAGCCCCCAGCTTGTCCTGTGTGGTGGGGGGTGGTCCCCATGACATCAGGCAGGGCAGCCCCCGGGCTTGTCCTGTGAGGTGGGGGTCCCATGATGTCAGGCATGGCAGCCCCCAGCTTGTCCTGTGGGCTGGGGGTTCCCATGACGTCAGGCAGGGCGCCCTGAGCAAAGGGAGAGGGAAGCAGGAGGCAGAGCTCCTACTCCAGTGTGGGCCGAGGCAGGGTTGTGGGCGGTTTGCTTGGTAGGAAAAGCTGTTATTTTCAATTAGAGCGTGCCCGTGGAGAGGACGTGCACGGGCAGTTTCCTTGGCCCCAGCGCTCCGTCAGGTTTGTCCTGCCCTGCTGGGCACACAGCTGGCCTGACGGTCAGAGTCCAGTCGTGAAGCCCAGTCGAGGTGCATCGTGTCTCCCTGAGCATGGCTTTGTTGGGGGTCGGGGCAGGGAATGGCCAGAAGCCACAGAAATTCTTCAGCAAGTGTAGTAGCAAGGAGATGTCATGTGTTTTGTGTCCTCTGCCGTTCCTGGAGGGAAGAGGGAAGAGATGGCTGGGGGTGGAGGAGCTTAGGGGCTGTCAGCTCCTTCCCCAGGAGCTGGGAGCTCCTTGGACGCCTGCGGGGAGCTGCCCACCCAGCACCAGGAGCGTGGAGGGGCTTGGAGCAGCTGTGCGGTGCCAGCTCCCTAAGAGCAGACTCTCAGGGGGCAGGAGAAGGGCAACCCTGGTCCCTCTTCTTGGGAGCGGGAAGTAGAGAGATCAGAGATCAGGCCCTTTTTTACTGAAAACATAGCCACTTGGAAAAAAGGAACAGGGACCGTGGCTGGTTTCCTCCTGTCGGGATCCTGAGGCATTGTCTCCTGGTGGTCCCTCCGCGTCCCCACGTGTTTGTCCAGGGTGGAGCCCTGCTGTCCTGCTCACAGCGTGACAACGGCCGCCCCTACAGTGGGCTGAGTGGCTCGTCCTGGGATTGCCCAGTCTGTTCTGTGTTGGCAGAACCCGTGTGGTCCTCTTGGTTCCCCGGAGCCTGTTTTCAGGGTGGTCCAGGGCGAGCCAGCTCAGAGGAGCCTGGTGACGCTGAATTCTAGAAAAAGTGGCTTTTCCCCTTCCTGGTAAGAGTATCGTCAGTAGGATGAAAAGAGCTCAGCCCAGCCTTCCATGCAGTGAGACACACTGGTGGGGCCTTAGCAGTGCAGCAGGAGGGACCGCAGTTCACCCGTCCCTCTCCCAGCCCCCGCTCAGGGGTGCACAGGTGCCTCGCCCCCTTTTTTTGGCTGGCTCTGCCATCGTCATTTATTCCCTGACGGCCTTAAGCCCAGGCCGCCTCCTGCCACAAGCTGGGCTGGCGCTGTGGCCCCCCACCCCTGGAGGAGGACGGGAGACCCTGCTGGCCATGAACCTGGGCACCGACTGCCTCTCCTGCCTCTGAACCCCAGTCACCTTCGCAGCAACCCAGCCCTCTGACATGAGACTTCCCTGTCCTCCCCTCTCTCTCTCTCTGCGTCCGTCCCTGCCAGTGGGAACCTGGACAAACAGACAGGGAAGGGCAGCACGGCCCTGCACTACTGCTGCCTGACTGACAGCGCCGAGTGCCTGAAGCTGCTGCTGCGGGGCAAGGCCTCCATGGGCATCGGTGAGCCTCAGCCCCACCCCCTCCCCTGCCCCTCTGGCCACTGGGCTCTGGGCAGAGCTGGGAAGCCAGCGCCACCCAGCAAGACAGGGCCCGCTCTGCCAGGCTGCTGAGGTTCGATACTTACCAGTTTTCCTCCGCTGTCTCATGGACTTGGCCCCGTGTTGCAGGCGTTTTCCGGGCTCTGAGAGGCAGAGGGTGGCCTACAGCTGTTACCTGGTGGCCTGATGACCCTGGACAAGGTCCAGGCATCTTGCCCTCTTCTTCCTGACTCCACCTGAGATCAGATCTGGTCCCTCACTGGCCCTAGGTGGGCACGTTTACTGCTGGGAGTCACTGCCCACTGCCCTTCTGTTCACTGGCATGGAGCCTCCTCCATGAGCGACCATGTCTGCTTGGCTTCCATTGCTTCTTCCTCCCAGGGCCCTGGCCTGCAGCTGACTGGGCACAGCCTAACCCCCAGGACATCTGGCTGTGATGTGTCCTGGGGAGAAGCTTTGAAGAATTATCAAACAGAGAGCCAAGACTGGAAAAAAGGCTCATGCCTGCTTGAGAGCCAAGTTTTTTATTTTTTAATTAATCATCCAACCTCATTGACTGAGGCTTGTTTAGAAGAAAATACACAATTCCAAATTTACAGACTACTTATTAATAAAGGGAGGTGTAAAGTCTTTCAGCCAGGTGCCTGGAACTAGATTAGCAGTGCTTTTGGTTAGAGAATTACCATGAACTGCTTTACTCAGTGAATTACGCCTTGGATATTTATTTTTACATTCGTTGGCTTAACTTTAGTGCTTTTACTTTCATGATTAGTTCAAACCTTGTCTTTTAAAATGTTACTGACTGCACACTGCTTAGTTCTGTGTGATTTCAGAACAGTTGAGCCCCGATGGGGCTAAGTCGCCAAAATTCATTAGTCAGGAACAGTGTCATTTGGGCTGCTTGACTGGGTCTCTATTTAATACCCTCTGGGCATCAGACTTTTGCTTGATTTGGCCTCAACACGTCCTTTCATCCCACCGTCCCTTAGCTAACGAGTCAGGAGAGACACCACTGGACATCGCCAAGCGACTCAGGCACGAGCGCTGTGAGGAGCTGGTGAGTCTCCCCTGGTGGGGTGGGGGGTGCCCCTTGGGAGGGTACACAGGAGGGTCCTGAGCATATCCCAGTGTCCTAGAGGGAACAGCTCAGAGCAAGTGTCCTGGGGCATCTTTAGGGAGAAGGGGACCACCTGCCCAGCGGTGACACTTTTGGAACATGAGTCAGTATTTTCTGGTTGGACATGTTGGCGGCTCTGGCTTTGGGGGTGAGTGGAGCCAAGGCCCCCAGGGTTTGCAGGGAGCTCCACTGCTGTGGCTTGGGAAGGTCGCGCCAGCTCTCCCCACTGTTGCCTTGATTGTAAAGTGGAGTAGGCTACGCCAGTCTGCAGGGTCGTTGTGTACTTGAACTCTGTGAAGCTGTGGGCACGTACTAAGTGCTCAGTAAAAAGAGCCATTAACAGTCGCTGCTGTAGAAGATGAGGAACATTATTATTATTCCTGAGCTCTTTGTGTCCATTAACTCATTTAGTCTTGATAACCCTTAGGACACTGATTAGTGGGTGCCTACTGTTACCCCTTTGGACACTGATTAGTAGGCGCCTACTGTTTCCCATTAGGATGCTAATTAGTGGGCGCCTACTGTTACCCTTTAGGACACTGGTTAGTAGGCACCTACTGTTACCCCTTAGGACACTGGTTAGTAGGTGCCTACTGTTATCCCTTAGGACACTGGTTAGTAGGCACCTACTGTTATCCCTTAGGACACTGGTTAGTAGGCACCTACTGTTACCCCTTAGGACACTGGTTAATAGGCACCTACTCTGACTCAATTTTATAGATGAGGAGACAGCTTCAGAAGGTTAAGTAACTTGCCTGCGATCACATGGCTACTGTCTGGCTTCGGAGAAATTTTAGACCCTGATGTGCTAAGACACCTGTTTATCTGATGCAATAACTTCTCACCTGTGCATCTAGAATGAAACCAGCTGTCCACCTTCCCGGAGAAAGCTGGGAAAGCAGTCATTCACGTCTTTTTCCGCAGGGCTTAATTCTCTTGTGCTGGTCAGGAAAAGCAGGGTCTACAGTTAGCGGGCTTGTTCCTTCTTGAATTAAGTGCTCCCTGTGCGGTTGTGGGTACCCAAGGGCTGGCCATTGCCTTTTAGATCTCAAACACTCCTTGGCTGCATGCTGTGACTTTGCAGCTTACAAAGCACTAAATGGGAGTTGTTGGGTTTGAGCTTCCAGGGTATGTGTGGATTTGGGAGGGGCGATTGGCCTGAGAAACAGCAAACTAAACAAGCCAGCCTCGTGCTGGGGCACAGCTTATCTGGGGTGCTGTGCTGCCCGCTGTGCTGTGCTGCAGGCCTGCTGCCGCTGCCTCTAGGTCCACATCTGCTTTGCAAGGTTGAGCGCGTGAGTAGCGCCACTGACGGCCCATTGTCGTTCCCAGCTGAACCAGGCCTTGTCTGGAAGGTTTAATTCTCACGTTCATGTGGAATATGAATGGCGACTGCTCCACGAAGACCTGGATGAAAGCGATGATGACATGGACGAGAAGTTGCAGGTTTGTGCCAGCTTGTAAAACGTGAAGAGTTTTATGATGAGCATCCTTCAGAGCGGTGTGGGTCCTGGCCTATGTTTAAGGCAGAAAGCTGTTGTAGGAAAGGAAATAGAGTTTACTTTTTGCTTCTGCTGATCTCAGTAGTTCTTGGGTTTTACCCATCCCACAACTGCCCCTCTCTCCCAGCTCCTACAGATGTGACTTTATGGAACATTAGTTACGTTATCATGGCAGCTGCTCACCTTCTGATACGAAGAAGAGATACAAGAGGGCCTCTGATTCTGGTGGATGTTAGAGGAAGCTCTCTCACTGAGAATGATGTGATGAAAAGCCATGTTTCCCCAGGAGTGGTTTTTGTGCTCACCGAGTTGATCTTTAAAACCTTCACTGAAATCAGTGACCCTTCGAGCTCATCTGGTCCAGCCCTTTCCTGTATCACATGGTTCATTCAAGCCTCAAGACTGAGAGGCTGGCTTGGCCACAGTGAAGCCAACACTTGGAGACTGCCAGGGGCTCTTGCCTCCTCGTCCAGCTGCTTCTCAGGATGCTCTGGCTTGTGCATTTGGGGGCACTCCTGGAAGGTAACCCCCTTCACACCCGTCTCAGAGCTCAGAGTCAGACCCAGGATAACTACTCCAAAACCTGTATGCCTAGAAGCTGTGAAATTAGTGGGAGTGCCGTGATGTAATGTTTTAATTCTTACCGATGGACTTTAATGTCCTCATATGTATATTTCAGAAATATATGGCATTTCTGAAAGCTGTTAGACTATTCTGTTTCTTAGAATAAGGGATTTCTGAGTTCGCTGTAAAACAGTGTCAAAGTAAGAGAAACTGGTTATTTTATATTTAGATTTTCCTTTTAAAAAAGTGAAGGTTTGGGACTTCCCTGGTGGCCCAGTGGTTAAGACTCCATGCTCCCAATGAGGGGGCACAGGTTTGATCTCTCGTTGGGGAACTAAGTTCTTGTATGGGTCAGCCAAAAAATAAATAAATAAATAATGTAATAAAATAAATATTTTTTTTAAAAAGAGAAGCTTTGAAACATCTGCCCCAGCATGAGTGCCTCTTGGTCAGGCACACATCACGTTGTCAGGTTCCCAGGGTCATGTGGGCAGTGACTGGGCAGGTCCTATGGCCCCAGTGAAAGCCCAGCAGCAGTGCTAACACTCATGCCCCCTACTCCACCATGCACCGCCCCCCCAGTAGAGAGCAGCGAGCATGGTTCACACAGCCATGCTCCCTGTCGGAATTTAAACTCTGTAGGAAGAACCACTGGCCATTGAGCTCTATGCATTGGAGCCGAGTGTGAGCCTTTGGTTGGCCAGAGCCTTGACCAGGCAGGTGGTCATGTGAGGGCAGGTGAGTGTGACAGCCAATACTCATACCTGCTAAATTCTGGGCTCTGTGCCGGTAGTTAAATTTGTACCCATTTAACAGATGAAAAATAGGATCAGCAGGGCTAGTTTGCTCAAGATCACAGCTGTTAAAACAAAGCTGACATTTGAGATAGGAGTTTGATTGAATTTACTCAAGTCCCTGGCTCCATGCGCATGACCTTTGGGTGGAGCAAGGGTCAGCAAACCCGTAAAGGGCCAGATGACAGATGTTTTAAGCTTGTGGCCTAAAATAGCGAGCCTGTGTTCCAGCTCCACTTCTCCAGGGTGGTAGGAGAGCAGCCATGGGCAGTGTGTAAACCGCAGGCATGGCTGCTTTCTGCTAACGTTTTACTTATTAAAACAGGTGGTGGTCCCACAAGTGATAATTTGCTGACCCTGAGCTAGAGGACTCTTTAGAGTCCTAGTTCTATGGGAGGAAGATGTTGATCTCCCCTGAATTAGCTGTGTGGCTGTTGGGGATCGGTCACAGCCGTGGGTGCTATCTGAGAAGGATGCTGGTGGAGGGGACGTGCAGTGAAAACAGAGTTAAACTAAGCCAGTTCCAGCTGCTACAGATACAGCAGCTTATATTCTAAGTTCTTCTGGAATGAAGAATTGCAGGTTCTTGTAAAGCACGGCTCTTTTGGTGAGTGTGTCCATTAAGAGACACACTAAGAGTGAGGTTTAGGTCTTGCCGCTGTCCTGTAACGGCAGAAATGCGCTGTGCCCAGGTGGTTGAGTGGCGTGCCTGGGCTTATCACCAGCACATCCATAGCCGTGACTCGGAGGTCAGTGCATCCGCGACTCACACACCTCTGCCCACCACCCCCGCAGCCCAGCCCCAGTCGGCGAGAAGACCGGCCTGTCAGCTTCTACCAACTGGGCCCCAGCCAGCTGCCATCCAGCGCTGCAGCTCTGGCGAGAGATGCTGGCAGCCTGGCCAAGGACAAGCAGAGGGGCTTCGTGCCCAGCCTCCTGCAGAACGAGACATATGGTGCCATCCTGAGTGGCAGCCCACCGCCCACCCAGCCTGCGGCCCCTGGCTCGGCCAGCGCCCCCCCACTCCCACCGCGGAACGTCGCCAAAGGTATGTACCGAGCTGTTGGTCACCCTGGGTGCGGGCGCGCTGTGGTTGGGGTCACTCTTTAGGGACTCTCTACTTGCTTGGTCCCCAGCTAGCTCGCCTGTGGACCAGCATCAGGACGCGTTTTTCTTTTGGGTCTTTTGTTTTGTACTTAACGTTCTTTGCTTCCGAAATGAGCTCTATCATTCTTAGGGTGGTGGGAGTGTGTCTTGGCTTCGTTCTTGTTGCGGGCAGGGAGGTGGCTTGTGTGACTCAGGGAACACAGGGACTGCACTGGGCAGGCCTGGGATGGCTGGGAGAGCCCTGTCACTGTCCCAGGGTGTTTCCCGCAGACCTGCTTCCTGGTGCTTTTCTTTTTGCTGTCCACCGCTCCCTTTGCCTCCATTCTTTCCCTTTCTATCTCTCTCCTGCCTATACATGGCCAGCTTGTGGCATCTGATGATTTCTTCTCTCTGTGATTTCCCCATGAAGTGAAAGATAGAAAGATGCTAATTTGGGAAGCAGTGCTCAGCCTAGCTGTAAAAATACAGAATAGTCCGCGAGGGTCCTGCTGGCACTTCAGGTGCTGAAGCTTTGCTGTGCTGGCCTCACTCGCTCTTTCACAGCATAGTGAGTGAGTTTGACACCACAGATGCTATTTTCTGTTTTTATAAAAGTGGAAACTGAAGGCCCGCCCACAAAGGTTAAGTAATTTACCCAGCACTGGAGGCCCACTGGCCATTTTGCTCCTTGAAGGTAGGTTCAGCATGTAGCCAGGCTGGCTCTATGCTGGGGCTCCAGGAGGCTTCCTGGGGGCGAGGGGCAGGAGCCTGCCCTGGGTGTGAAGTCCAAGCCCCACGGCTGCTCTGGCCTGATGGTGGCCCCAGAAGTAAGTCCCAGATTGCGTTTTGCAGGAGATACTCAGAGAGGGGCATGTAGCCGAGTGGCGGTGACGCTGGGAGGCCTAAAGTGTGTGCTCACAGTGTGGGATGGCTGTTGCCTCCCCACCCCCGTCCCCCCGCCCTGGCTGTGGTGCAGATCTTTCCACACTGCTCTGCCCCAGTGCTCAGGGAGGCCCAGAGGTCACGGGCTACCCTGGGCAGACCTCAGAAACCAGCCTACCCCCTCCCCCAGAGCCTGTTCCTCCTCCCAGGCCTGCAGGGAGCCCCTGTGTGAGGAAGGAAGTCACGTCCCGCAGCTGGAAGGGGCCCCGGTGTGTGAGGGCCGCTGTGGTCAGGGGGTCTCATGGGGGCGGCTTGTTGCCTCCTCCTCTCTCCTCCCAAGTCCCAGGTGTGTGTGTTATCTTGTGAGGCTGGAGCTAAATGGTTAGGTCATCCCCACCTTCTGAGCGGCTTTTCCTGACTGTGTGTCATGGGCAGAGAGGTTCTCTTTTGCTCTGTTGAGTCACAGAACAGCGGTAGAAAGCTGTTCACCAGTGTTTCTTGGCTTCCTTCAAGTCTTAGGATGAGAAGGGTTTGGAGGATTCCTCGTGTCTTCCTTTGAAGATGGAGATCACCCTTCACCCCCTCCAGCCCTCTAAAGCCTATCTTTGTTTTCCGTCTGTTCTACCCTTGATCCACGTGGAGTATCCGCCCAACAATGGAAGAAGGTCGATGCTGTCCCCGTCAGCAGACATGGCAAGACTCCCCCTACCCCAGGTTTGCCCTGTGTGGCTGTGGCCTGTTTTCATCTCCAGGTCCAGCTGGCCATGTGGGCCACACACAGCCTCAGACGCAGTCATACCTGTGCCCTGGACAGACACTGCTCCGTGAGGAGGAGCGGGCAGAGGAATGGTGTCACCAGGTGCCAGGGTCCAACCAGAAAGACATCTGCCCTTTACTAGCTGTGTGTGATTTGGCCCTTCTCTCACATGCTCTGAGGACAGGTGCCCCCTCGGTCGAGGTGCTGACCTCACAGGAGGATATAAACGGGTAGAGATGAGCAGATGTCCCATCCCTGAGCGCGGCACTCAGGAGGTCACGGTGGTTATCATTTCCCTTTTCAAACCATACTTCCATTAGAGAAATCGGTAAGATGGAGACCAACTGGGAATTTTCCCAGGAGCATCGTTGGTTTGGTGTGTATTGGTATCTGTCTTCCAGGTGCCAGAAAGAATTTTTTTTTTTTTTAAACAAATGAGCATCCTATTTGTGGTCTTACCGCTGTTCTGTCCACAGAAGGGTCACGTTTCCCACCGTACAGGGAGAGGATCAATAATGCCATGTTCTGTTTCTGTTTTTGTTCTGTGCTCCTGCGTGCGTGTGCATGCCTGCGTGTGCATGGGCGTGCGTGTGCGTGGGTGTGCAGCTCAGCCAGCCTCCTCCGCTAACGCCCCGTGGAAGACAAACTCTGTAAGCGTGGACAGTATAAGCCGGCAGCGATCTTCGTCAGATCCGCCCGCTGTCCATCCACCGCTGCCCCCTCTCCGCGTGACGTCTACCAGTACGTTTTTTTTTCCCTTTTTCTTTTCTTGCCGTCGGGCTTCGTACAACACGGATAGCTGGTGGGGAGGAGGCGGGGTGGTCCTCTCGGCCGCCCCGGCCTGCACGCTGCTGAGGGCTCTTCCGTGGCCGCCTCCCTGTGGCCCCGCTCCTCCCCGGCGCTGGCTGCTGTCTGTCCCACTCCCCACGGGGGTCACCCCCACCCCTCCTCCATCTCCAGGCACTCCAGCAGCGCTTCTCTCTCTCTGTGTCGGCACTGGGGCTTCCTCTGGCTGTCCATGCTTCGGGTGCCAGGCTGTGTTCCTGTGGATTAGAATCTGCTCTTTGTTTCCCTTCAGTGTCACGTGTGCACCAGGGGAGGGGCATGGGGTGCAAAGCAGGGTTGGGGGTGGCAACTAGACCAGGAGGCGAGGCCTGGATGCTGTAGGAGAAGGGGCTCATGCCTCTTGGAGTACAGGTCCACTCCGAGAGTGCCGAGGGTTTCCCTGGGTTTCCACAGCTGGAGTTAAATTAAGGTGGGAGAAGCCACCCTGGCTGCAGTCGGTGCCCTCTGGGTGTGGCCGAGCAGGCAGCTGCCTTGGGGAGGGGCTTCCAGAGGCTGGGGTGGGGCAGGGGAACCCAGGTCCAGTGGTGGCAGCGAGGGGGTTGGTGGTGAGAGGCGCCCAGCAGGTTTCCGAAGCCCACTCTTCTGCATCATGGTCCTGCATCCCCGGGGCTGTAGATAGGCATGTGAGAGTCTGCCTTTTAACTTTGCTTTTAAAGCTTATGAAAAAAGGAAAGAAAGCCTGAACTGGACCCCTCCCTGACCAGCCAGCATCCCCTGCCTCCGCCGTCTGGGGCCGAGGCTCCTGAGGTGTTCACGTCCAGGCCTGGGGACAGGTCGCTGCCTCTGCTTGGACCGCAGGACGCGGGTGCTGGCCGTTGAGAGGGGTGCTGATGTTTGTCAGCAAACGGGAAGGAAGCTCAAGGTCCGGCCTCTTGTCTTACCAGCCCCGTGCCCTTGCTGAAAGCCTCGGCTCCCTCATTCTCTGTTAAACGTAGAGAATATAACTTGCTGACCTGTCCCCTTACAGACAGGACGCCTTCATGGAGTTGGCTCTTCACAGACTGACCCCACACTGACCGGTGATACGGGTGGGCCCCAGGGTAGGACCCGGCCAGGCCTCCTACGGCTGCTTCCCCAGGTTCCCTGGAGGATGGATGACCCAGTTGGCTTCCCCAGCGGGGAGGTTCTGCTGAGAAAACACCCCCAGGCTCATGGAATCATTTTAATCCTCCCTTGAGACCTGGAAGGACTCTGTGCCGATACTGCTGTCTGAAAGTCTTTGGTGGAAGTGGATGTTTTTCCTGTGAAATAGTGGAAGGAGAAAAGGAAGCCCTTGTTGGAAGAGCCTCGGGTGGAGAGCCTGGGAATATGACGCCTGGAGGCTGACCCTCTGCATGTGTGTCTCTCTCTCTTTTTTTTCTCTGCAGACCCCCTGGCTCCCACACCGCCCCCTCCGGTGGCCAAAACGCCCAGTGTGATCGAAGCCTTGAGCCAGCAGAGCAAGCTAGTCCAGCCTGGACTCCCGCTCAGCAAAGCCCCGCCACCCTTGCCACCCCAGCCGCCCAGCCGCCTCCCCCAGAAGAAGCCTGCTCCCGGGTAACTGCTGCTCATCTGTGTCTCCCTCGGGCCAGCCAGGTCACCATCCATGCTTCCTGCCTTCAGGGGGCTTCCCAGTGCACCTGCCCCACAATTTCACCTGCTGGAGTTTCTCTGAATGTTTGAAATTGTCCGCATTTCAAATCCTGCTGTGACCCCTGAGGTCAAGTGTTGCATGACTACTTCATTATGTTTCAGGGGTCTTCAAAATAATTTACCAAGAATATTTAAACTGCAAACATTTCATACCGATGCATGTCTTAGATCCACATGATGAATTTGGGTTTCTGTCGAATATAGACACTGGGACTGGGGGGAGGGGCGGTTAAAGTCCTCAAGACACGGGGCCTGTAGGTCTTACTTGTTCACTCATGGGATTATCTTGAATACGTGGACTCTTTGCAGTGCAGGGCATGTATTTTCAACAAACTAGAACATTCTCCTACATAATAACACAGCCAGCCAGATCAGGAAATTGACGTGGTTGTTATTGTTTAGTCGCCAAGTTGTGTCCGACTCTTTGCGACCCCATGGACTGTAGCCTGCTAGGCTTCTCTGTCCATGGGATTCTCTAGACAAGAATACTGGAGTGGGTAGTCATTTCCTTCTCTGGTGGATCTTCCTGACCCAAGGATCAAGCCCATGCCTCCTGCATTGGCAGGCGGATTCTTTATCACTGAGCCACTTGGGAAGCTCTTAACCTGGATACTACCTTCCAAAACTCAGACTCCAGGTTTTTCCATTTGTCTAAATGTCCTTTACCACGTTTATGGTAGTAAAGCTCACGGGATCCAGTTCATGGCTTTCAGTCTGGAATCTTTATGGTAGAGAAATGGTTCCTTTTAGTGGAATGATACTTAGACACCAAGATCTGGGTGCTTGGTGTCTTCATTGCCATTGGATTGTCAGTGCTCCCAGGCAGCCCTTCTGAGTGATCAGAACTAGGGATACACACGTGTATATTCATACATGTACATGCATACTTGTATACATGTATAAACACATTTATTTCTGTTTCTTGTCTATATGGATGGAAATCCATGAGTTCACACTCTCTCCAATTTCTCTGGTTCTGAGTAACCACACCAAAATGTATTGACATAAGACACAACTGTCTTATTATGCTTATGAGTTTGGGTCAGCACAGGGGGAGTGGCTTGTGTTTGCTTGACAATATCTGGGCCTTTAGCCTAAAAGACTCAAGGACTGGGGATTGTTCAACAGAGACTCATCAGAGGAGGCCTCCCCAATCCACACATATGGTTGGTGCTATCTGTCAGCTGGGGCTCTCAGCTGGAATACTTAACAAGTCCTGGTCCGTCTCACATCAAGGTGACTGGACCCAAGAGCAAGTCCTGGAAACCAGCAGGACATCACGTCTGCCTTCTGCTAGACGTGTCTAGCCATCTGTCTGCCTTCGGCACAGGCAGAGCCTGGACTCGGTCACGGGAGGGTGGGGCATTGCAGTGGCTGTGCAGTCCATTCTCGATATTTTAAACGCTCCACAGGGTTCATTCTATATAGCTTTTTATTCCTTTCTGCACTTGTTATTCCCTTTTCTAATGGTAAAGAAGTCCGGCTCCCATGTTTCAGTTCAGTTCAGTCGCTCAGTCGTGTCCAACTCTTTGCGATCCCATGAATCGAAGCACGCCAGGCCTCCCTGTCCATCACCACTCCTGGAGTTCGCTCAGACTCGCGTCCATCGAGTCAGTGATGCCATCCAGCCATCTCATCCTTGGTCGCCCATGTTTACTTAACCCTTATGAAATGCGTCTCCCATCTCCACCTTCTCCTCTGTGCAGAAGCCTCCTCTCCCTGCTGGAATCTGGGACCCTCCTGGTTCTCCAGCTCCCCTGACAGGCCAGGCCCTGCCCCCGGCCAGGTGGATGCCTTCCTGTGTCCCTTCAGGCAAACCCCCATCAGGCCCCCATCCATGGACACCTTGGTCTCTGACTCCCTGGGGTGAGGTGGTCTGTTTTCATCCCTTCTCCCAAGTAAATGATGGAGCCTCTCAACATAGAAACTACATCCTGCATCTGAGAAATCTTTATTTTTTTTTTTAATATCTTAGCATCTGTATTTTTCTGTTCTAAGTTGTAGTCTAATTCTTACTATTTGGATATCAGATCCCCTTGGCCTTTCCTCTATGTGTATCACCTTTTCTCTTTATTAGAGTAAGCTGATTGCTCTAACAGCCTACCCCTGGACCATCTCAGTGGTTTAACATAAGGAATTCACTTCTTGCTCCCATGAGGTTGAGTGTTCCCATCCTTGCTTATACAGCAAACCCAAAGGGGTGAGACTCACCCCTTCTACTTCTGACTCCACCGTCTTTATCCCCTGGGCCAAAGGTTAATTCAAGATTGCCGGGAGAAATATCAATAACCTCAGATACGCAGATGACACCACACTTATGGCAGAAAGTGAAGAACTAAAGAGCCTCTTGATGAAAGTGAAAGAGGAGAGTGAAAAAGTTGGCTTAAAACTCAACATTCAGAAAACTAAGATCATGGCATCTGGTCCCATCACTTCATGGCAAATAGATGGGAAAGCAATAGAAACAGTGCCTGACTATTTTTTTGGGCTCCAAAATCACTGCAGATGGTGACTGCAGCTTGAAATTAAAAGACACTTGTTCCTTGAAAGAAAATCTATGACCAACGTAGACAGCATATTAAAAAGCAGGGACATTACTTTGCCAACAAAGGTCCGTCTAGTCAAAGCTATGGTTTTTCCAGCAGTCATGTATGGATATGAGAGTTGGATTATAAGAAAGCTGAGCACTGAAGAATTGCTGCTTTTGAACTGGGGCTTTAGAAGAGACTCTTGAGAGTCCCTTGGACTGCAAGGAAATCCAACCAGTCAATCCTAAAGGAAATCAGTCCTGAATATTCATTGGAAAGACTGATGCTGAAGCTGAAGCTCCAATACTTTGGTCACCTGATGTGAAGAACCAACTCATTGGAAAAGACCCTGATGTTGGGAAAGATTGAAGATGGGAGGAGAAGGGGACGACAGAGGATGAGATGGTTGGATGGTGTCACCAACTCGATGGACATGTTTGAGTAAACTCCAGGAGTTGATGATGGACAGGGAAGCCTGGCATGCTGCAGTCCATGGGGTCACAAAGAGTCGGACATGGCTGAGCGACTGAACAGACTGAAGGTTAATTCTGCAGGAGAAACTGGGAGGGCTGGCAAACCCCTGGGGCCTGAGTGATGCTCTCACTCAGGCCAGTCCTGTGGCCCCACCTAGAGGCACGGACTGGAAGTGCAGCTGCACTGCAGAGGGGCCAGCTCCCAGCCCCCTTCTGGTTCTCCATTCCGGCCTTGTTTTCCTGCTTGCTTGCTTTTTACAGTCAACTTTCTGAAAGATTTTCTCAGCTTTTTGCCATCATATAATGTTCATGTTAACAGTATCCTATTGGTTTCACGGACTCATTTTCTCTCATCTCTTCCACGATTCTGTCCTGACTTCTGTTATATCATAGACATTTCCCGTAAGTGTGGTCTTCCCTGTCGCTAAGTTGCCCCTTCAGATGCAGCATTAGAAGCTGGCAGACTGCACCCTGATGCACAGAGCTGCTGGCATGGGTCTTGCCGTAGAGCAGTCTCCCTGGGTGGCCCTGGTATTGGACACTGCAGGTTCCTTAGAGAATAGACTTCTAGTCTATTGCCTGAATGGAGCATGTTTTCTGGGAATTGAATGTAGAAATAAAGATAAGCTTTCCCTCGGCCCCTCGGTCCTGAAGGGAGCTGAGCCACGGTCAGTCTTGGGGGGTTACAGCAGGGGTCACGGTGCAGAGGATGACACTGGCCAGCGGGGCCCAGACAGTCCTGGCAGAGCCCCCAGGGCCTGCGGATTGACCCAGCCCCACCTGACACAGGAGACCTGGGCCGCGTGGGACAGGAACGTCAGAGGCAGAGCTGATTCTCAGTGCCCAGCTTCCTGCCCAGACCCGAGGTATCGGCTGCAGGCTCACACAGGACAGGAGAGTCCTGGGAGGAGCCTGGTTTTGGAATCAGGAACCCCTGGAGTCTGGTGCTGCCCTCTGGGTCTCATTCTTTATTTTTCCAGGAGAAAAAGAATTAACTTGGATTGGCAGTTGATAAAATTAGCTTGCCCGTTTTCAGTTTGAACACAGGTCCCATAGAACAGGGAGTGAGGTAGGGCAGTCACATGCCTTTCAGGCTTCCTGTACCAGTGACTCTTGGCTGCCCAAGGGGTGCTCGTGGTCAAGAACCCGCCTGCCGATGCAGGAGACATAAGCGACGTGGGTTCGATCCTTGGGTCAGGAAGTTCCCCGGGAGAAGGGCATGGCAACCCACTCCAGTATTCTGGCCTGGAGAATCCCATGGACAGAGGAGTCTGGTGGGTTAGTCTGTGAGGTCACCCAGAGTTGGACACGACTGAGCAACTTAGCATCCACGCATGTACCAGTGACACTATCTCCCCTTCTTCGTAGGCCTGACCAGTCAAGCCCACTGATTAACAAAGGCCAGCCCAGAGGACCTGGTAATTATTTCACGTGAACTGGTCTGTGAGGGCAGAGTTGGGTATGTGTCCCGTCCCAGTCAGCCCTGTCTCCTGGCCCAGCTGTCCTATCCAGGGCAGGGCAGCCACCCTGCCCCCTGAAGAGCCCCTGATGCCCCCGTTCCCGGGGCTGCTGAGTACCATACCCCACATTCCACTCCCCTTCTGAAACTGGGCGTGGGGTGGGGGCCTGGCAGGGGATGGGGGTGCTGGTCAGTGGAGGAGGTCATAGCGTCTGCCCCATGGTGACAGCTCCAGGCCGGCACACTCTACAAAGGCCGCAGGGAAGTCAGAAGTTTCTTTGGCCTTCAGGGGACTTCCTGTCAATGATTAGAAAAACCCAGGAAACCTGCCTTGTGAATCTGACACAATGGCTTTTACGTTGTTTCTGTCTTGTGGTGATGGCTGAGGGAGCACTTTGTGAAGTTGATTCATTTTGGCCCTAAAGCAGTGGACCTCTCTGGAACAGAAGCTCTGGGTCCTCTGTCCAATGCCGTGGTCATGCAGCCCCCAGCGCCCATGCCCAGGAAGTCCCAGACGGTGAGTGGACGAGCCCCTTCTTTTCTGCCTCTCTGCTCTGGCCAGGAGTGTGCGGGTTATCCTCCAAGGGCTCAGATCTAAGCCGGATGCGGCCCAGAGCTCACAGCTGAGGGGCTGGCTCTAGGATTGACCCCTGTCTGCACACCAGGCTGTCACTCTCTTCCCCGGCTGGCCTCTTCCAGGAAGTCCCCCTGCCACCAGCTGCACTGAGCCTCCCCAAATTGCCCCGGGTGGGTACGCAGGCCTGCAGGCTTGCAGGCCCCGGGGACCCACTGGAAGCAAGGCAGCCTGGTTCTCCCCTGAGCAGGTGTGTCTTCTCACACACTGAGCTCTGAGCCCCCTTCTCCTTGACACAGACCAAGCTGAAGCCCAAGCGAGTCAAAGCCCTGTACAACTGCGTGGCCGACAACCCCGACGAGTTGACATTCTCCGAGGGAGATGTGATCATCGTGGACGGCGAGGAGGACCAGGAGTGGTGGGTGAGTCTGGGCCTGAGGGGGTGTTTCCCGCCACTTCTGAGGGGTCCACCCTCGGGTGGGCGAGCCACGTGGGCTGCAGTTTCCAGAGTGCACCTGAGGGTCTGCGAGGAGGATGTGGCCTGGGAGTCTCAGGCTGCTGCCTCCTCCGCAATGCAACAGCAGATCCATGTCTAAATAAAGTTTAGATTCTGACCAGCAGTGGATGTATGCTTAGTAATTCGTGTTTGACTCTCTGCGACCCCATGGACTGAAGCTCGCCAAGTTCCTCTGTCCATGGGATTTCCCAGGCAATAATACAGGAGTGGGTTGCCATTTCCTTCTCCAGGGGATCATCCCAACCCAGGTATCACACCTGGATCTCTTCCATCTCCTGCTTTGGCAGGCAGGTTCTTTTTCCGCTGAGTCACCAGGGAAGCCCAGTGAGTGGACAGTGGAAACTTGAAGTCACAGCCAGCTTCTCAGCCTTTTTTTAATAGAAATATATGGCATGGTGTTCCCTGGTGGCCCAGTGGGTAGAACTTGGTGTTTTTCACTGCCGTGACCCCTGGTTCAATCCCTGGTCAGGGAACTAATCCTGCAGCCGCATGGCGTGCCAAAAGAATAAAATTACTTCGGTTTATATATATATATATAAAGTATCAAGTACAGAAATGCTGCCCGTGACCTCCAGGGTTCCTCCATTCATTTAAAAAAGAACACACATTTAAATTTTGGTACTTTTCTTTTAGACTTTTACTTACCTACTTAATTTACATCATTGAGATCAGACTTGATCTAGAACTTACAAAATTTTCCCAGAGCAAAAGTGAGTCGTTTACTGGTCTCATAAATGCTTGCCTACATTTAAATAGGGCTCCCTCGCGTTTGCCACTTTCTGTGACATTGAAGCTCACAAACTTCTGACATTCAGTCCCTTGGTCTATTAAAAAACAAAAACACAGATAGGGGTGGTGGTCAGATCCTGTCCTATGTGCCCCCAAGACTGCCAGGACTGTGGTGGGGGCATCTTTGAGGGCACCGACTGCCCTTGACCAGGAGTTCCGAGTAGTAGGCAGAGGCTCTTTGAAATTCGAGTGGAAGAAAAAACAGTTTAGATGTTTTACCCAAGTAATTCTTGGCCAGAAGTTCTTCCAGACAGATCTTTTTTTTTTCCCCTCCAAATGCTAAAATGTCCTTCAGAGTTTCCAGCATTTGGAATTTTTATAATCACCTAACCTTGTATTCATTTCAGATCGGCCACATTGACGGAGATCCGAGTCGCAAGGGAGCATTTCCTGTGTCTTTTGTGCACTTTATTGCTGACTGAATTGCTACTGAACAAAAACACTTCTTTTAAAAGTCATGTCCTGTTTCATTTTTGGTACCAGTACTCTTGCCAGATAACCTGTTTCATGACTTGTATTGTATCTACTTCCTCTAATGCCACCATTCTGCTTTATAAACTCAAAAGGCAGTTTATATATATACCAATGAATTGTTTTTATATTTTGTGTTTTTCATGAAACATTGCTATACTTTTATTAGGAAAAACTCAGTTTCCTAAGAGGTGAACTGAAAAGTGATTTTTTTTTTCTTCTGAAAGTGATTTTAACTATATAATCAAGCCTGAATCTACAGCATTAGCTGAATCTCAAAATAAGTTTTGAGTGTTGGAAGAAATGCGTCCTGCTTTTCTTGGCCCATTTCTTTAGTCGGTGACCTTTAGCACAGTTATTCTTTTTAGAAAGCCAGTAAGCTTTTGCTTTCCAATTCTGCAGCTAACCTGCACTTTCTAGATAAAATGCTTCAGTTCACCTTTAAAGACTTTTTTTTCTTTTTCAAAGATACCTTGAAAGATTTCCTTTGAAATCCACCGAACACTTATTTAAAGCAACTTGGGAGTGTACATGTAAGCGTTGTATTTTCCAGCACCTGGTGTGTGAGGTTGCAGCTGTCATTGTATCCTGCATGAGTGTGTAAACTATTGTGAACAAGCCCACCTAAGCCAACTAGAGATGGTTTGCTATGGCCTACGTCAGCTCCAGATTGTAAAAACTGCATTTCCTGAATTCGGTTGAAAACTAAAGATGACAGACTGCGACACGGTTCTTCAAGCTAGTTTATGTGCTTTAGGTGTCCTGGGATTCGCTTTCTCGAGCCCCCTGGTTGCAGCCAGAGTACCGTCACCAAGTCCTCACTGTTTCCTGTCGAGTGTACCGCTGCCTTCCCTCCTAGCTTGAGAGAACGTTTCCTCGATATAGTGTCTTATACTTATAGAATATACCAACAGGAATGGTAGTTACACTGTCTTGCAATTTAATCTGTCCACTTGTTTGTAATCACGAACATATCAGAAATCTGTAGGTCCCAGGTAATAAAACAACCCCAGACATCCGGATTTCCTGTTGAAGTCCATCATATCATTCTTAAACTTAAGCTACTGGGGGCAGGGGGGTGGGGGTTAGGTTGCATACAATAAAATAAAATTCATTAGGTTTAATGAACTTGACTATCATACCTCTACTTAGTCATGGTGAGCGTAAGATTCAGAGTAGGTATGTTGAAAAATTTGGCGCTCTCTGAGAATAGGCATGTGATGCCCACTTAAGATTTTTACCAAAAGCGGTAAATTTAAGGATAGGCTTGGAAAGCAAGGTGACGATGCTGTTTCTGCATGTCATGATGGTGCATTTGATTGAAGCAGCCTGTCTTTATTATGCAAGACTCTTGTTGAGTGTAGAGTTTCTTTTATTTCATTGTATTTTTTTTTTATTGATATTATAAAGGAAGACAGAACAAACTGGAATGTTTTATGTTGTTTGGCAACTGCGTTTTTTGCCTTTCAAAGTTCGGGTAAAAATGTGTTAGATCTGTACTTAGTTTTTCTTTTTTTTGTTTTTTTAAGCACTACATCTGTTTTCACTAATTGTTCATTTCTGGTTTTGAACCCTTCATTCAGTTAATTCTCTCATAGATTGAAGAACGTAAACAGATGTTTTGCACAGTGTACTTCATATGTATATTTTAGCACAGCCCTCCCACATCTGTACCTTATACTCAATCAGCCTTCTGCCTACTTGGTGCCAGCTATATAAGGAGTTAAAGTTGATCCATATCAACAGTGGAGCACCAGTCCCAAACTGATCCATCAGGGTCACTGGTACATACCTAGGAAATATTTTCCCAGTCTACAATTTGGTGGTGCTATTGTGCAGTGATTAATATTACTCTTGCCGGAGGAGAAATTATATCAACTTCCCTACTAATGAAGTCCTTTCCTAGTTATTTGCTCTTTGCAAATTAAAAAAAAAAGCAACTGAGAAAAAGGAAAACACTGTAGATAATCTATTTATATTTAAAGTTTACGTTTTGTGACCTCAGCTGCAGGATTCTGGCATTTGGCATGCCATCCTCCATCAGGTCTGACCTCTAGGGATGGCGACTCAGAAATCAGTCCACGGACTAATGGTTAGTGTGTGATCTGTGAAGGTTGGGAACCACGACTGCAGCCTGGATGCTATCTGAGATGTATGATATTCAATTCATTCACTCGATTATTTCCGTCTAGTTGCAGCGCAACTGTATATATTGTATAACCTAAATCAGTTATTTTCATTGTCCTAATTAGAGCATGTTTAATAAGTTTACTCTTCTTGTTAACTAGTCATCTGACTGGAAAAAAATAAAATACTTTTAAATGGACATGATGTTTTTCATGTTTTTAATCTTTTGAGTGTTCAGTTGCTTCAGTCATGTCTGACTCTTTGCAAACCCATGGCCTGTAGCTCACCAGGCTCCTCTGTCCATGGAATTTTCCAGGCAAGAATACTGGAGTCAGTTGCCATGCCCTCCTCAAGGGGATCTTCCTGACCCAGGGATCGAACTTCCATGTCTCTTTCGTTTCCTGAATTGGCAGGCAAGCTCTTTACCACTGGCGCCACCTGGGAAGCCCCCTTTAGTCTTAAGCACGGTATATAAAAAGCCTTTAAAAAAAATACGCTAGTCTACTGAACATGAAATTCTTCACAGTGTATGACTTCTAACATGATCAGTAATCTTTGAGGGTTTTCAAAGATAATACTGTGGTTTATATTGTGGTTTGCTAACAGGTTATCCTGACAATACACCTTTTAAAGTTTCCCTTTTTGTGACTTGAGTTGACAACATCACTGTTTCAAACCAGCCTGATTCGTGGGTCCCTGGACCAGACCTCTGCCTACTTAGAGCTCCAACCTGGTGAGACTGCATCACCAGCCAGTGCTGGGACAGGTGGCATGGGTCTTCCTCAGAAAGTTCTCGACGTTCATTACTCACCTAGGGTGCTTCTGTAACACATAAAAGTCATTAGGCTGATTTGTGTCTAAAAGCAACAAATGATGTTGCTCTTTTAGTCCCAGTAGGTAGGTAACTTCAATGAGTTAATTCCCTGTTAAATAAGACACATTTTACTAGAAAAACAAATGACTGGTATTTTATACACTTGCATTTTCTTCAGAAAATCGAGAGCAAAGATCGCTCATATTCCCGTTAACAGTTCAACACTGCAGACTGGAAACAAACTATTGAGAAAACAGCTGAACATGAAGCTTATTTCCCCCTTGACTGCAGAATTCAAGGTTTCTCAGAAGTCAATACAGAGTCGAAAGCAGTGGATAAAACTTTGCAGATTGCTTGTGCTTGTTCCTACATTAAGTGAAAAGATACAGAAAAAGAATTAGTAAGTCTGTTCCCCAACTAGATCAGACCCTCCTAACACCTGTCCTAAACCTACACACCGCCAGCATGGGGATGTCCAGGACACGGCCTGCCTGGGTCACCAGTTCCTGGGCCCCTTTAGTAACTGCACACGGTAACACAGGACCACAGCCATTGCGAGGGACCCTCACGAGTCAAGACACGAGGTGCAGGAAAGCGGGGCTGCTGGTGGAGGACACACCGCTTCTCACCTGCTCTGCATTCACTCATGAGGCAAGAGTGCTGCTGCTGGGCTAACAGCTCACAGCCTGCAGTAGGCTGGGCCGCTGGCTGACCTGCTGTCTGATACACACATTCCCGTTACACCAGGCATCAGACAACAGGGCAGACAGCATCTCTTCTGCCTTTGAAAAATCTAAATAATATGGTTTTACCATTTGGTTTGATGAATGAGACTAGTAACCAAGGAGACTGAAAACCTTACCAGGCTGTTGCACTGGTAAACCCACAGGCTGTACTCTTGGTTGCTCGCATCTGTGGTCTTCAGAGCCAGTAAGCTCTTCCCTGCCCCGAGACCGTCATCGTAACACACCATCCGGATGATCAAATACAGAGCATGCCGATGCAGAACGTCCTGCAGAGGTCAGGGCAAGAAGGACCATGCTATTTCTTCACATGTCCACATTTCCCAGTGCAGAATTTACCGTGAGGCTTTAAACAGAACGTATCCATCCGTGGATCTATCCAGCTGAACATAGTTTTTACAGGTTTTTCACCAAAAGGGACATTCCGGTGAGCTTGGTTACGGCCAATTTGCCTTTAGAATCGTGCCTTCCTACTAAGTTCTAAGAAGACTGAGACAATCTAAATTCATGGCCCTGTTTTCTACACCCAGCTGACAACTGCTCTGAATTGGCGTGGGATCCTAAGCTGAAAATGCATGACGGACCAGCCATGGGTGGTGGGTGGGAGTGGGCTTGGGCCCTGTGCTGTGCTAAACTGCTTCAGTCGTGTCTGACTCTTTGAGACCCTATGGACTACAGCCAGGCTCCTCTGTCCGTGGAATTCTACCGGCAAGAATACTGGAGCCGGTTGCCAGGCCCTCCTCCAAGGGATCTTCCCGACCCAGGGATCGAAGCTTTGTGTCTTACATCTCCTGTATTGGCAGGTGGGTTCTTTGCCACTAACACCACCTGGGAAGCCCTGGCTTGGGCCTGACACAGAAGCAAAAGCCTCTAATCATCTACCCTAGGAAACTGGTCACTTTTAAGGCCAGCTGCCAGGAATGACAACAAACCAATCACTCTGCAAACAGGGGCAGATCTAACTACAAGAAGGGCATTCCTGGTCTGAACTCCCCAACACGTGAAACCCACGTTCCCCTTTAATTAAATTACTTACATACTGATCTGATGTGGACACTTTTATACCGTACTTGGAAACTCCCATAATAAATTCTTCCTCCAGAGGAACGAAGGGCAACTTTCCATCTTGCTTTAAAGTAAAAATAAATTACATTTTTTAAAATGATGTTTCCTTCTTGATTCTGATTAGTCAATTTTAGCATCTGGCCATCGCAAACCCAAACCCTTTAAAGAAGGTGGGGCACACAACAGCCTAGTCCTCTTCTCTCCAAAGAGGCAGAAGAAATACCCCCACATTTTTTTTTTTTTAGTAAGAAGTCCACAAATTTGACCAGAACTCAGATCCATGTGCTCCATGGTTCTTGTTTGTAAACTGACACTCCTCACGATACCAGTGGGGCTTATATATTTACACTAGAAAAATGTAAGGCTCCTTTTTCAAAGTTTACAGTAACATCAGCACATTAAATAATAGGAAACACACTGTAGGAACCATTCTCAAACAGTTTATATCCTACCCAGGTGTTGATATGTCTGGTTCATCCCAGTGTCCCAGGGCTTTGGGCGAATAAATACAGCTTGACAAATGGTTTTTCAGCTCTTGAAAACATCCATCAGTATTTTGAGCTCTTCTGAAGCAAGGAAGACAGCAGATAATGCCTGATGGTTTTCCTAGCAGATTATCACATTTTATCTGCTTAGTGTGCCTGACTTGTCTTCTCTAAAATAAATACGATACTGTCAACCATCAGTAGATGTTCCGCACGGTCAGTGTTTTTGTGGAACCGTTTGCCTGCACTGAAGAAATTACAGTCATGAGCGGTGTCCACCGACCTTAGCTCTTGGGTTCTCACACACAAGCATGCCCTCATGCCTATCACCTCTCACAAAGGGTAAAGCAACCCCAGGAACCCACAGCAATGCTATTGTAAGTTGTGAAGTCCTGACAGGCCCAGTTTTACAGTGCCGTGAGAGACTGAGCAGCCCCTGTCAGTGTGAAAATAATCCTGGTGTACTCTGTTGGAGGGGTGGGCGGTGGTGAGCATTATTAGCAAACTTTCAGGAGACTATTAGTTGTTTCTTGCACAATGTTGGAATGACTTTATAGATTCCAAAGTAAAATGCTGGGATAATCGTGTTAGTTGCCTGGTCAACGGCGGATTAGACTGGCTGATTTCCCCTCAGACAGGACACTTCCTTCAGGAGGACATGAAACGGCATATGAACCGAGCTCACCTCCATGCGTTAAGAGACCACATGATCTTAAGAGTGACCGACACTCTACAAATTTGGTAAGGGAACCTTCCCATTGCAGTAACATCCCTTTGTTCATGAACACAAAGATGGGCAGTTCCATCTTCTAGAGACTCAGGGAGCAACTGACTGTGGCCAGTGACATACTTCCAGCTCATCCACTCCCTTCACTGCTAAGAGTACCGACCTCACAAACCTGACACACCTGACATCTTTGTCTTCATTTTCACTATAAATTTTCCTTCGTGATGAATTTATTCTTTTATTTTCTCGCCAGGATCAAAACCCACCTCACCTCAATCCTTGTTGGAAACAGTATGAATAGAGAGATGGGAGTTCAACACCATGAATGAGATTGCTCATTCAAATTACTGAAAATAGCTCCATGGGGACACAGTTAAGACCTGCCAGAGAGTTCTAAAGCTAAGCCTGTGGTTGCACTCACTCACTGTGCTCAGCTCCCCGTTTAAACAGAGAGACATCCTCAGTCAGCCCCAGAAAGAGTGAAAAACCACTGTTTGAAGGGAGGAACTAAGTTCCTGTGTTCCTCTGTGACTCGGTCCCCAGGTCCCTCCTCTGACCACAGCACTCAGTGACACCTTAACAGTGATAAAAGCGTGGCTTCAGGAGAAGCAGTGGAGACTGGAAGAGTGGCGTCTGTCTCCAAAGCCATGAATTCACCCCAGAATCTGAGAAAAGTTTTTCTTTGTTTTACCTGAGCAACATCTATATAATTTATCAGGTCCAGTGGCCCTTCGAGACATTTCCCCTCTGAGAGTTTCAGTTTCTCAATGGCACCAACATACTTTATTCGAAATTCTGCACAAGTGTCTGAATTGTTGTTGCTTTGTCCTAAAGGTGAAGGAAAAATCATAAGACTTCAAAAGAAACAGCTGCATTACAAGGTATCTTTAACCCCTCCCTACACAGGAAATCAACTGTATCATTAGAACTAAACCTTTAATAAAAATTAAAAAATTTTACATGCAAACTTTTTGATGCAATGCGAAAGAACTTGAATTTTCACTAACCTTTCCCTTAGTGACTCACAATGTACTAAATGTATTAAATCTCAGTAGGAATAAATTAAGTATTAATAGCCTTCACTACATCAAAAAGAAGAAAACTAAAATGTCAACTTGACAATGATTGAGCACCTTTATAATGCATATGACATTTGATTATTTTTTTGGTTTCTTCTCCTACTTTCCCATGGGAACTTTAACTTTCTTTCCTGATTCAGGAAACCTGATCTACCTCTCCCATTCAGCCAGAAAAGACCAGGCTTGCTTTCCCCCAGTGTAGATGAAGTAATGCCAGACAGGACCAGGCGGTAACAGGTGAAGAACTCCACGTGTCATGAAGTCCAGCCAGTACAAGGTGCCACAAAGGATTTACAAATCTGACATAGTAAGGGAATACTATGCGGTCATTCTTAGATCTGTTTATGTAATACAAAGATGGCCACATGTTTAATATTTCAAAGTACTGGGAAGTAAAGACAACAGACCTTCTGCTGCCACATCCCCTTTTACACCTCTCCTGCTCTCCCTACCTCGCATGGACTGAGCTGTCTGTGATCCCAAAAGAAGTAGAAGGATTCTGTATAACAAAATGAATGTAGTAGATTTCCAATTAGACACCAGCTAACAGATGGGTCAGAAGCCACCTTTTGATTTCTAGAGAGCTGTTTCTTTCAGGAGGCTGCATAAATGTTTCCGAGGGCCAGTGACAGACCCCTGCTTATAACCGTGTGCTCCTGATGTTAACGAGCTGGTACATCTCTGGGTACAAGGCTCCTTAGTCTTTTTAATCAGCAAGACATTGTCCTATCCCCCGCAAACAATGTAACTCCAAAGTAATTCACCCTCCGCCAGCCCACTTCTTAACAAAGCTAATCTAATACTTCTAAACTATCATTACCAAGTAGCCACACATAATTTCGCTCCACAACTGTTACAAGTAGTTTGCTCCCGTGGCTTTACCGCTCATTCCTCACCCCTACCCACCTTCCACCAGATCCTGGGCCATTTCTGAACTCTTATCAAAAATGACAGAGCAGAGGAAAAAAAAACCCCAAATACTCAAGAACTCCTTGTCCACTCTGGTAAAACCATGTGAACTTCAGTTAAAAGCCCAAGATGATAAATGATCCCACCTCCATCCATACCTGAGCTCTTGGTGGAATCGGTGTCAAGGCTTGCCACCGTGCTGGACCGTGAGAGGCCCCCAAGGCTGGAGTCTACAGACTGAGAAATAACAATCAAAGAAACAAACACAAACATTTTAAACATAATTAGAAGCACTATCTTGTTTCAAGTTTTTTACCAAACATTCAAATGACTTATTTACTATCACTGAGCTAACACACACAAAATCAGGTCAGTTATTCATGCAGATCGACTGTGATAGATTCTTTTGGAGACAAATTCCATAGCAAACTTCAAACAAAACAAAAACAAAAACCCACAATCCCAACTGCTCTTCCCATAACACAATAATAAGTCTGGGATCAACATTTTCAGTTTAAATTAAAGCCATTACCTCTATAGCCTTATAAGATAGTTGATATTTACATCATATTTAGACTTGAGATTTCACATCACATGTGAAAATCTATACTTCACTTTCACATTATTTTCACAGAACCCAAGAAGAACTCTAAGCAGAATGCAGACAGGAGTGTTCTCCTGTTTAGTAAATGAGTCGAGAGATGCAGAGCGGTGAAGTGATTTACCCAAGGTTACGTCTAGTCACCCCGGATCTCAACCTCACGTCTCTTGACCCTCACCCCAGTATCACAATGCCTCCAACTACTACCTGGCCCCAGCAGGTAAACACAGGTGGAGCAGCAGACCAGAGAATAACTGTGATGTAAATTACAAAGAAAAACCAACGAAACTGTTCAGCAAAATTCAGAGAATCATACATGTCAGTGTAGTTTGTTCTACAGAATCATACTCTCAGTGTGCTTAATTTTTTAGAAATAAGTAAAAACTTTGATTTAAAAAAAAAAATCACTTTTTGGGAATTCCCTGGTGGTCCAGGGGTTAGGACTCAGCACGTTCACTGCTGAGGCCAAGAGTTGATCCCTGGTTGGGGAACTAAGATCCTGCGAGCTGCATGGCTTGGCCAAAAAGAAAAAAAAAAAAATCACTTTTTTACACTTCAAATCAAAATTACATTTTTAAAGTACAGTCAAATTTTCATATGTTTAATAAGTGAATGAAAACGAATGTAAAAACGTATCAAGTCTTCAGTTTTATTACTACTCTTTCTTAATAACTGCATTTCTGGGAATCTCAAACAAGAGCAGAGCTATATGCACAGAGAGGGTCACCATCACGTTGCGCTTCCCTTGTGGCTCAGATAGTAAAGAATCTGCCCGCAATGCGGGAGACCTGGATTCGATTACTGGGTTGTGAAGATCCCCTGAAGAAGGGAAAGGCTACCCACTCCAGTATTCTGGTCTGGAGAATTCCATGGACTGTATAGTCCATGGGGTTGCAGAGTCGGACACGACTGAGTGACTTTCACTTTCAAACAAGAGCAGAGCTGTATGCACAGAGAGGGTCATCATCATGTTTGTGTGGTTCTGACAACCTGGAAAAAACCTGAATGTTCAAAGAGTGAAGGAATGGGACCTGGAATTAAGATGCTGTTACAGAGTCAGGGTGCCTTCTGGGATGGGAGTAACAGAGCGAGCTTTTGTGCTTCCAGTTACCCCCACATGCAGGAGAAGGCCAGAACCTAGCGACCCCTGAGCAAGAAAAAAGGGAAGGAAGAAACTGGCCTATTTCCCCTGGTTCTGAATGATAAGAGCAGAAGCTTACTTCATCCTAGAGCACACGTCTAAGAGTCACAGGCCTGCAGAGAAGCCACACGAGACTCCCCGTCACTTGGGGGTAAGACCTCACTCGGGGGCACAGGTCTTCCTGCATCCCCTCAATGCCCCACCACCCTGCCGGGGTGGCAGGTCCTTGAATCAGCACACGAGCTCTGGTCCGACTCGGCCAGCAGCAGGTCCATGCGTCTCCCCTTCTCCATTTTCTGAACTGGAAAACAGGAAACTGGGCCCAGTTCAAGCCTATGGGCGTCATGCTGAGGTAACAGCGAGGCAATTCTCTATGAGCTTTAGGAGTTTAGACACCTTAAAGAAAAACGTAGTTGTCCCATTCCCAGACTGCACAGGTCTCCCAAAATGTCAGGTTTCCATGGTTTCGGCTACACGCTGAGAGCTCAGCCCTCTCGCCTGACGGAAAATCCTGCAGGGCACTGGTGTTGTGTTCTTCCCTGAGTGTGGGTATCCTCACCCAGGGCGCTGCCCACAGGCTGGCAAGAGGAACCCCCTGCAGGTTCTGGGCCTTGGGCTCCTCTCCTGCCACCTGCCTCGCCCAGTCCAGGTTCTGAGCATAGACATCTTTCACAATCGGGAGCTCACAAGGATGAAGTGTGATTTTAAAAAAGCTTTCTAGTCCTGGGGGCTTCCCTGGTGGGTCAGATGGTAAAGCATCTGCCTGCAATGCAAGAGACCTGGGTTCGATCCGTGTTGGGAAGATCCTCTGGAGAAGGAAATGGCAACCCACTCCAGTATTCTTGCCTGGAGAATTCCCTGGATGAAGGAGCCTGGCAGGCTACAGTCCGTGGGGTTGCAAACAGTCGGATACAACTGAGCGACTTCAGTTTCAGTTTTCTAGTTCTAGTCCAGTGGGCCAGGACTCAGGACTCTGAGGGCCCTGCACACTCAAATCAGCATATTTTGCCTCACTCTCCAACTCAATCCCCATGGTGGACACAGAATTATAATGACACACACACACACCTCAAGTCCTAGAATTCAAGACGTCTAGTTCCTTGACCGCCTATCAATTTCCTTGACTGCCTGTCAATTTCCTTGACCAGTGTTTCAATGAGACCTCTCATAGGTCCTGATTCATCTACATTAGTGGATTTAAGGACTTCAGAAAAATCTACCAAAGCAAAATAAAATTAAATCAAATGCAGAATGTATCTTGTGCAAAAAAAAAGAATATAAACACCTCCAGTTTGAAGAATATCAGCAGGTCTGCCAGGCTTAGTACCTTTCATGCAGCGTCGCTCAGAAGAAAACAGTTCTCACTGTCATGACCGCGGTCTCCGTTCCACCACCTACCTTGCTCTTGGTACTGATTTCGCTGCTCTGGGAACTGCTACTGCTGTGGCGCTTCTTGCCTTTCCGAAACATCTTCCACCATAGCTTGATCTGCAGGCGCTCCTCTGGAAGAGCAAGCATTGTTTAGATATATGGAGAGAAGCAACTTTAAAGCCCTTTACAACATAATAGGAATAGAATTAGGTAATAACCATCAATTCCTCCCAGTTCCCTGGTATACTCCTTTTCCTTAAAACATAAATATTCCCCGCCAACCCACAAAATTTGGATACTATTTCATTCTTATACTTTTCTTGAATCACAAAGTTTTAACCCAGTGAACCTGAAAGGTAGGAACCTTTTTGTCGTCTCTAGAAGTATGAAAAGCACCAATCAGAGGTATCAGACACCTGTCATCTAGTCTCAAAATAGTCAAAGTGCCTGCCTTCTCTTTAATCAAGCCCAGATGTTAGTAAAATATGTGACATATTAGTTTATCAACCAAGATTCTGAGATCAGTTACCGTCTCCGCTTGCTGTTCTGTCAACAGCAAGGCCAAGAACTGAAAGCACTGACACCTCTGGGGTTTGGTGCATTTTTCTTAAAGTCGCAAACTATGTTTAGGGAAAGCCAGACATGACAATAACATCAGGTGCTACCTCTTGCCTCATTCCAGTAAGGCCAGGAAGGGGGTGACCTTCAATATTCCAGAGTCAGCCTTATGTAGATCTTGAATGAACTGTTTCTCCTTGCCCATTTCACAGGAGCAAGCATATTATACTTGAACAATGATGAACTGGCCAGAGAAACGTTTCATAGGTCAAGTGCTTTCACACTGTCTCACTTAACTCTCACAGGATCTGGAGACACCCAGAGTCGGCTCCAAGTGTTCTCTGACTGTCTGTCTGTATCCTGTAGACCGCTGGACTCTGCCCCCAACCCCCAAAGGGGTTTACAGGAGGGAGGTTAGAATCCACATTTCACAGATGAGGGAACTGCGACCCATCTTTCCAGAGAATGTATTCGAGAAACTAACAAATGTTTACTAAAGACTGATTCTACAGAAGGAGAAGGGGGTCTGCTTACTGCAGAATCGAATGCTATTCTACCGTCTTCAAAGGTTCCACAGACAGCGGTCTGCAAAGATAGCTTCCTTTTACTCTGACACGGTCAGTTCTTGACAGAAAAACAGGATACCTGATGAAGGAAAAGAATGAGTAAATCAGTGAAGGTCCCTCTCCAATGAACAGTTTCTCCCAATGAATCTAGAGATACTCCTCTCCTCAGCCCCACCCCCCTACCAAGTCCATTCACAAGCATCTGACCTTAGACTTGACTCCTGAGCCCAAGCATTTTGATCAGCCCCATCATCCAATTTATTTTTATATTTTTGCTTCATTTGTGGAGTAGCAAGAACACCCAAGTCATTCATTCATTCATTCTTTCCTCAGTGGCCAGTGAGCCCCTACCAGGTGCTGGGACTACCCCAATGAATAAGACAGATAAAGTCTCTGACCTCAGGGAGCTTATTTTTTTATTTATTTTTAATTAATTTTATTTTTTTCAGTGTGGGACCTTAGTTCCCCCACCAGGAATCGAACCCAGGCCCTCAGCACTGGAAGCATGGAGCCCTAACCCCTGGACCACCCGGGAAGTCCAGGGGGCTCATTTTTATAGGGAGTAGCCAGACCAACATGAAAACCAAGTATCAAACACATTATTTGGAAATAATAATTGCTCTAAGGGGAACTAAAGTAAGTTAAGGAGATAGTCATCAAAGGAAGAGGTGACTCTTGGAGACAGAAAAAAGGACGTTCTGAGGAGGTGACAGCTAAGACCTGAGAGAAGCAAGAGCAGGCGTGACATGGAGAAGCAGCACCGTGAGTGGAGCAAACGGCAAGTGCAGAGGTCCTGAGGGATGGCAGCTGACGCGAGGGCCAGCGAGACGCCAGGACAACTAAAAAGCAGAGGCGGAGGGACAGGGACAGGCGAGGCAGAGCCACAGAGCACACCTCGCAGGCCACAGCAGAAGCTGGAGCTTTATTCTGGGTTTCACAGGAAGGCTCTGGAAGGTTTCAAAGAGCAGTCAGGTGGTACGATCCAATTTCTGTTTTAGAAACGTGACTGGCTGCTGGGTAGGGAACTAGCTACAGAGTGTAAGAATGAAAAGAGGGAGACTACTGAGAAAGCTTTGGTGGGTGACTTGTTGGATAACTTTGTTGCCGACAAGAGCTTCGCCATTGCAGGATACTTTTCCATTAGAGAAGGCAAGAGAGCCTTATTCCAAGGTCTGCCCAAAACTGGGTAACCCTAGCAGCGTAAAGTACCATAATCTGATTGCTTTCAGTGTTACACTTAAAATGTTGTATAGTACATTTAAGCACAAGTCCATATATATATATATATATAAATTTTAATGATTTTTAAGAATTTGATAGTATTGTTATGGATTCCCAAAGCATCTATTCAAACCCCTAGAATACTAGAATGACTTGAAAGTCACTACATTATAAGGCCTTGGCAACTCCTTAAGACTTTCTTTTTTTCATCATTAGTCTAGGAGCTGTAGGGGAAAAGCATTTATGAAAGCTTTTGATATCTGCCACTATTTTGATGCATGTTCTTAATTAAGCAAATCATTCTCGTCTCTGAATTATTCATGCATAAATATGAGGCCAAAGATACCACTTGAATGTTGCACAGACTCATCAAAGGCAGAAATGCCTAAAGCAGAAGCCATCTTCCCCTCCACACCTGCTCCTCTTCTCTCCCTTTCAGTAAATTACATTATTTCTGGTATAAAGTGGGAAACCACTGACTCCTCACTGTCCTCCTGCCCTACATTTGGTTAAACCCAAGACTCAGTGATTCTACCATCTGTAGATTATACCCTTCATGAACCAAACAGGGCCTGCATTGTTCTAGACTATGGTTACATAAAAATACTTTTTCATTATCTGATGAAAGTGATAGATCCTTAACCCATAAAACTGCACAAAGTCTGGAATGCAATTTAAGGAATTCACCAGCCTCCAGGAGACATTTCAAGGGAGAGGGACCCTGTCCTGAGACAGGTTGGGGCCTGGGACCCTTTGTTACAATGCCTGCATCTGGACAAATGCCTCCTTGAGCAACAAAATATGAAGAAACTATATGGAACTAAGAATAACCATGTGCATGCATGTACATATATCTTGGAGGGAAAGCTATGACAAACCTAGACAGCATATTAAAGAGCAAAGACATGGCTTTGCAGACAAGGTCCATATAGTCAAAGCTATGATTTTTCCAGTAGTCACGTACAGATGTGACAGTTGGATCATAAAGAATGCTGAGTGCTGAAGAATTGATGCTTTTGAATTGTGGCGCTGGAGAAGACTCTCAAGAATCTCCTGGACAGCAAAGAAATCAAACTAGTCAATCCTAAAGGGAATCAAACCAGAATATTCACTGGGAAGACTGATGCTGAAGTGCCAATACTTTGGTAATCTGATGCAAAGAGCGGACTCGTTGGAAAAGACTGATACTAGGAAAGATTGAAGGCAAAGAAGGGGGAAGCAGAGGACGAAGACAGTAAGATAGCATCACTGACTCAATGGACATGAATTTGAGCAAACTCTGAGAGATAACTGAGGACAGGAAGCCTAGTGTACTGCAGTCCATGGGGTCACAAAGAGTAGAACACAACTCAGCAACTCAATAACAACAATACACGTGCAGTTGGGGCAAATTCTGGACAAGACCAAAAACCCAACTACCACTTCTGAAGAGCAAAAACAGAGTACTGCACATGCCTCCTGCACTCACCACAACCAAGTTCAGTTCAGTTCAGTTGATCAGACATGTGCGACTCTTTGCGACCCCATGAATCACAGCACGCCAGGCTTTTCTGTCCATCTCCAACTCCCGGAGCTTACTCAAACTCATGTCCATCAAGTTGGTGATGCCATCCAACCATCTCATTCTCTGCATCCCTTTCTCCTCCTGCCTGAAATCTTTCCGAGCATCAGGGTCTTTTCAAATAAGTCAGTTCTTTGCATCAGGTGGCAAAGTATTAGACTTTCAACTTCAAAGTCAGCCCTTCCAAGGAGCAAGTGTCTTTTAATTTCATGGTTGCAGTCACTGTCTGCAGTGATTTTGGAGCTCAAACAGAGAAAGTCTGTCACTGTTTCCATTGTTTCCCCATCTACTGGCCATGAAGTGATTGGGCTGGATGCCATGATCTTTGTTTTTTGAATGTTGAGTTTTAAGCCAGCTTTTTCACTCTCCTCTTTCATTTTCATCAAGAGGCTTTTAAGTTCCTCTTCCCCTTCTGCCATAAGGATGGTGTCATCTGCGTATCTGAAGTTACTGATATTTCTCCTGGCAATCTTGCTTCCAGCTTGATCCAGCTGGCATTTCAGCTGTGCTTCATCCAGTCTGGCACTTCACATGATGTACTCTGCATAGAAGTTAAATAACCAAGGTGACAAGAAACAAGGAGTACCTTGAGGTACTCCTTTCCCGATTTGGAACCAGTCTGTTGTTCCATGTCTGGTTCTAACTGTTGCTTCTTGACCTGCATACACATTTATCAGGAAGCAGATAAGGTAGTCTGGTATTCCCATCTCTTTAACAATTTTCCACAGTTTGTTGTGATCCACAATCAAAGGCTTTGGAGTAGTCAATAAAGCAGATGTTTTTCTGGAACTCTCATGCTTTTTCAATGATCCAACGGATGTTGGCAATTTGACCACCGCCAAAGGGGTGGGCAAACCACCTAAAGCCACCCTCCTGTCTGACCCCTAGACATACCCCTACCCTCTGGCCAAGCTTCGCCTGAATTTCTTGACTGGACTCTTATCAATTTCTATTGATTAGGGAAGGCTAAGACCACTGGTTGGTATCAGTCCTAGCTGGACTTCTTGCCATTTCAAATCTATCACCAAGCTCCAGCTAAAATGATTTATTTAAAACTCAAGTCAGATGCCATGTAACCAACTTAAAATCTTTCACTGGCTCCTCAAAAGTTAAAGCCTGAAGTCAAGGCTCTTTGCCAGGACAAGCACAGTCGGTCCTACATGACCTGGCTCACAACAACTTCCGCAATCAGCTTCATACTCACCTGATATGTAAAGAATGCACAGCTGCTTGACGTTCCCAGCATGCATTACGTTCCCTGTTTCCACACTTTGCTCCTGCTGTTCCCTCTGCCTACAATACCCTTCCACCTTCTACTTGATCTGCTAACTTCAGTCACCTGTCAAGACTCAATTCAGACTTCTTCTAGAAAGCCTCCAGGTTGGGCTAAGGGATGGTCCTCCNGCTTGACGTTCCCAGCATGCATTACGTTCCCTGTTTCCACACTTTGCTCCTGCTGTTCCCTCTGCCTACAATACCCTTCCACCTTCTACTTGATCTGCTAACTTCAGTCACCTGTCAAGACTCAATTCAGACTTCTTCTAGAAAGCCTCCAGGTTGGGCTAAGGGATGGTCCTCCACATCTTGATCTTAACATGAGTCGGCTACTGACTACTTGTAACTATCTCAGAACTGTGAGTGCATCAAAGACCAGGACTAGGTCATCTCTGTATACCTGATGCCTGGCACAGCCTGACAGAGGCCATGCTAGCCAATTAGAGAACTTTCTTGTGAGATAATACCCAAATGACAACTTCCACATACTGAATACCTACCATTTGCTGCCCAGTGCTCACTGCCATATACATACATACATAGAGGTATCTACATGTATAAGTATGTGTGTGTGTGTTTCCCTGGTGGCTCAGCAGTAAAGAATTCGCCTGCCAATGCAAGAGTCCAGGGGTCGATCCCCGGGTGGGGAAGATCCCCTGGAGAAAGCAAGGGCAACCCACTCCAGTATTCTTACCTGGGAAATCCCATGGACAGAGGAGCCTGGAGGGCTAACAGTCCATGCTCAGTAGCTCAGTCATGTCCGACTCTTTGTGATCCCAAGGACTGTAGCCCACCTGGTGCCTCCGTCCATGGGATTCTCCAGGCAAGAATACTTGAGTGGGTTGCCATTTCCTTCTTCACGGGATCTTCCTGCCGCAGGGATCGAACCGCTGTCTCTTACATCTCATGCATTGGCAGGCAGGTTCTTTATCACTAGCACCACCTGGGAAGCCCAAAGTCCATGGAGTCACAACAGAGTCAGACACGACCAAGTGACAAAAAATGCTATATATATGTGTGTGTGTGTGTGTGTGTGTGTGTGTGTGTGTGTGTGTGTGTGTNTTTTTTGGTTGGGTCGTTTATTTTTCTGCAATTGAGCTGCAGGAGTTGCTTGTATATTTTTGAGATTAGTTGTTTGTCAGTTGCTTCATTTGCTATTATTTTCTCCCATTCCGAAGGCTGTCTTTTCACCTTGCTTATAGTTTTCTTTGTTGTGCAGAAGCTTTTAATTATAATCTAAAAGTCTTATTAAATCATCTGAGTCACTGCTAGTTTACATTTTAAATCATTTTAACCCTAACATTCAGAAGGTTGGATTTAACCTTTGATCCTCTCAGTCTGACCTCTCAGAGGTCACTTTTCATTTTTTCCCCACGTTGATGCTGTTCTTCCCTGTCTTTGTAATTTTGTGGAACTCATCTGTCTCAAGTTAGTGTTGTCATCAGATGGAACATAGTTTAAGTTGTAAAAAAAGTTTGAATTTATTTAGCTTCATTTTGATGGCTTTTTAATCATTTTTATTTTTTCCTTTCAATGTTTACAGTGGAGCTGGGCAGGAAGTGGGAAGATCATGTATTATTCTCGAGTTCAAGGGGAGGAAAATAATGGTAAGTGGCTCAGATGGTAAAGAATCCAACTGCAGTGTGGGTGACCTCGGTTCGATCCCTGGGATGGGATGATGCCCTGGAGGAGAGCATGGCAACCCCCAAGAGTATCCTTGGGCTTCCCTGGTAACTCAGCTGGTAAAATATCCGCCTGCAATGCGGGAGACCTGGGTTCAATCCCAAGGTTGGGAAGATGCCCTGAAGAGGGAAGTGGCTACCCACTCCAGTATTCTTGCCTAGAGGATCCCCATGGACAGAGGAGCCTGGTGAGCTACAGTCCATGGGGTTGAAAAGAGTTGAACAGGATTGAGCAACTAAGCACAGTATAGTCAGATTAACAGTATGTCTGCATTGAGTGTTAGGACTGTTCTAGTTCAGTAGTTTTTTCTATTCAGCAGTTAACTGTTTTGCCCCCAGAATAATGTCATGGTTAGTATATGTGTCTATAAAATGTTAATGTGGGAATTTAGTATACTTCCACTTAGCATTGACATAATATTAAACTGAGGAACTAAAGATCGAAAAATTGTCAACTAGATCTCCTAATCTAAAAGTCTTCCAAATCCCTCTTCTATTCCTGAAGGTCTGCCAACCTGTCTGCCCCACCTTCAGTAGGAGACCCCAGGGAACTGGCCTCCTGAACACATGCAGAACTCCAGTCTCCTCCTGTGCAGTGGGACAATAAGCCAGGCCCCAGTCTGGTTGCCTGGCCTTAGGCAAGTCAGGCCCCTTCTCAGCGCGTTTCCTTAGCTGAGAGCTGGAGGGACTGGAAGAGGTGGTCTCTGGGGTCATCATTACGAAGGCAGTGCAGAGGCTTATCAGGGTCTTTTGGTCTCACTCTTCCCCTTCTCCCACTTAAAAGAACAGGCACATGGCAGACACAATCTTTTTAATAATGTACTGTATTAATTTGATAGAAACACCTCCCCAAATGAGGATATAATTCAGGAATGACTGGTTCTGAAGAATTTGTCTTCTAATACTTAAAATTGTCCTGATCAGAGAAGTTTCCTGTTTTTCTAATCGTCGCCTTCTCACGATAGTCACATCTGGTAGTAGTGAATCTATAAACTTTAAAAATGCCAGCCATTTCTATGTTAAAGTTCTTGCAAAAGAGTTCATTCATTATTAGAGTGCCTATGAAAAGTAACTGGAAAGAAGATTTCTTATATTTTGTGTCCTGTGACTCTAAATATGAGCTGTATTTAAATTTGGGAAGTTAGAATAGTTAACGGCGAATTTGCCCATTTAATAAGAATTGCATTTCAAACATGTAGAATCTTTCCTGATTGTGTATGGTATGATGCATCAGTTATGATGTCTATTTGTTGAGTGAATGTGAATAAAATGTGGAGAAGACTGTGATCTCTTTTCCCATGTCTTTCAGCTGGACTGTGGGATCCACCCTGGCCTGGAAGGAATGGATGCTCTTCCTTATATTGATTTGATTGACCCAGCTGAGATTGATCTCCTACTAATTAGTCAGTAAGGTTTTTTTGTTTTTTTGTTTTTGTTTTTTGTTTTACTTTTTATTGCGGGCATTGTTTTTCAAGGACTTTTACTTAAAGATCATTCTTTACCAGATTTTATATTGCAAACATCCAAGACAGCACACCATATTGTCATCACAGGTGAGAGAAGTTTGTGACAGAAAACTTCCTTTCACTTATCTAGAGTAAATGAGGAGGAGGGAAGAGATAACATATGCCTTGATCATTGTAAAACTTGAGACTAAGAAAGCCCTATCACAGAATGAATATCCCTGAGGCTGCTGTGTTGCCTGCATATTCATCGGAAGGACTGATGCTGAAGCACCAATACTTTGGCCACCTGAGGCAAAGAACTGACTCATTGGACAAGGCCTTGATGCTGGGAAAGATTGAGGGCAGGAGGAGAAGGGGACAGCAGAGGATGAGATGGTTGGATGGCATCATCGACTCAATAGACATGAGTTTGCACAAACTCAGAAAGATAGTGGAGGAGACAGAAGCCTGCCGTGCTTCAGTCTGGGGTCGCAAAGCGTTGGACACGACTGAGCGACTGAACAACAACTATGTTGTCACACTGTTCTGTGGGGACTTCATATGTAAGCCGTGATGGGCTTCAACTTTATACCACTAAACCGCTTGTTATAATTTTGATTTCTGAGAGTAGGCTTGGCTATATTTGAGAGAAATACTATTAATTTGTTTTTCTTATGTTAGAACTAAATACATTATTCCTTCTCTCTGAACAGACCTACTCTGGGTGTTCTGAAAGTATCTAATTGTTAACATAGAACTCTTCTGTACCTAAAGTATATGATATATAATATTTTAAGAATTGACAGAAGCTCTTTTTTTTCTTTTTTTTAAAGTTTCCATTTGGATCACTGTGGAGCTTTGCCCTGGTTTCTACAGAAGACAAGTTTCAAAGGAAGAACATTTATGACTCATGCTACAAAAGCTATTTATAGATGGCTTCTTTCAGATTATGTCAAAGTTAGGTAAATTACCTTAATAGATTTATACATGCACTTGGTTCTACCCAATACATACAGTTCATAATGTTAGACCATTTTGTGTTTTGAAATGAGATGTTTTCTTCTTATTCACAAGGGTTTCACTCATTTAGTCATTCAGTACCAACTCATCGAATAGATATTGTGTCCCCAGCACCTCCTTGGCGTAAAGGTTTTATGTAGTTTTTGCATCCTTTTAAGTCTTTGAAATTTGAGTTATAAGGTATGATAGCAATATTCTATATATGGAATTTCATAATTTTATTAAAATTTGAAGCAGAATACATTATACAGTGCTATCTACTGAAGTCTTCTTTTGGGTGATTTGATCAATGCAAACTGACTGAAGTGAAAAAGTTCCCTGGGGAAGATTTTTCCAGCTGCAAGAGGAAAATTTGCTCCTTTTCCAGAAAGTTTGGAGCCTTCTTGTGATAAGTATAGCACAAATGATGACCCTTCAATGGCTTACTGTTTCATATGTATGTTCCTAAGGTAGCTAAGATGCAGTTTGTTATTTTATAAACATACAGAAGAGTGGAAGAGTTATCCTTGGTAGTGAGTTTACTGGCTAACACTGAAATAAAGCTCACTATATGCCAGGCGTAGTCCTCAGTTCATCTTCATGTCAGCCCTGTGATGCAGACTCTGCATGAATCCCGTTTTACAGATGATTAGACAGGCATGGGTTTCTCTGGTAGCTCAAATGGTAAAGAATCTGCCTGCAATAAAGGAGACCCAGGTTCGATCCCTGGGTTGGGAAGATCTACTGGAGAAGGGCATGGCTACCCACTCCAGTATTCTTACCTAGAAAATTCCATGGACAGAGGAGCCTGACGGGAGGCAGTCCATGGGGTTGCAAAGCGTCGGACATGACTGAGTAACTAACACTTTCACTTACCTTCGCTTTCAGACTGAGGCACAGAGAGGTTAAGTAATTTACCCGTGATAGTCACAGTAAGAGACAAAAGTGGAATTCAGATCCAGTCAGTCTGGCTCCAGACTGTGTCCTTAACCCCGTCCTCTCTTGTTTTTTTTTGAAGGTATCGTAGCATAATTTTCCAGAGAAAACTTGTTAGACTTTCTAGACAAGTCTTTTCATATCACAGGTGGGGAAAACTGCTGTGATTCAATGTGTGTGAGTGCCTTTATCTCACAGAAGATGTTGGGTTAGGAAAAAAGGTTGAGAAGTGCTATCCTAAAGAGTACTTTGCCTTAATTTAGTGTGTGTGCTTTGCTTAAAATCATGCTTTATATACAGTAAGCATTTTTCTCATAATAGCAGAGTAAAAAGATATACAAAAGGTCCAAGAGATTAGAAATAGCATAACACCTACAATATGATTTTAAGAAATATGTGGCTATGTCATCCACAGACAATTTCTTTGAGTTTAAAGACTTATAAAAATCTTACCCTTAATTTTTTTGTGTTGGCATCTTTAAAAATTTAGTAACATATCAGCAGACGACATGCTGTACACTGAGACAGATTTGGAAGAAAGCATGGACAAAATTGAAACCATCAATTTTCATGAAGTGAAGGAAGTTGCAGGAATCAAGTTTTGGTGTTATCACGCCGGCCATGTTCTGGGAGCTGCCATGTTCATGATCGAGATCGCGGGCGTGAAGGTACACTCTAGCTTGGGAATTTCCTGCCCATAAGAAATCAGTGCAGGGCTATGCCACCGAGTGGTGGTAAAGAATATTCCCTAAGGCTAGCAAAGTGCAGAAACACTGAAACAAGGTAAAATTAAGCTGGTACTTTTGCCTTGTAAGTATCATTGTTCCTACCCCTGTGTTAGTACTTTCTGTGTCATGATTGAGAAGAGTACAGTAAGCATCTCAAAAAAGTAAAGAGTTCTTTCCTGATCATCATGCCCTTTTTCTCTAAGATGCTGAGCGTACATCTCAAGGTTATCTTGTGGACAAATTCTGGGATTATATTATTCCCGTTAGTTAGATTGAATAATTGAAACTCTAGATGGTTTATGACTGAGTTAAGTTACACATTTTGAATTAGACACAAGCAGTGACACCACCGTTATGGCAGAAAGTGAAGAACTAAAGAGCCTCTTAATGAAAGGGAAAAAGTTGGCTTAAAGCTCAACATTCAGAAAATGAAGATCATGGCATCCGGTCCCATCACTTCATGGCAAATAGATGGGGAAACAGTGGCTGACTTTATTTTTCTGGGCTCCAGAATTGCTGCAGATGGTGATTGCAGCCATGAAATTAAAAAAACGCTTACTCCTTGAAAGGAAAGTTATGACCAACCTAGACAGCATTTTAAAAAGCAGAGACATTACTTTGCCAACAAAGGTCCATCTAGTCAAGGCTGTTTTTTCCAGTGGTCATGTATGGATGTGAGAGTTGGACTATAAAGAAAGCTGAGCACAGAAGAATTGATGCTTTTGAACTGTGGTGTTGGGGAAGACTCTTGAGATCAATCCTGGGTGTTCATTGGAAGGACTGAGGTTGAAGCTGAAACTCCAATACTTTGGCCACCTGATGCAAAGAGCTAACTCATTTGAAAAGACCCTGATGCTGGGAAGGATCAAGAGCAGAAGAGGAGGACAGAGGATGAGATGGCTGCATGGCATTGCCGACTCGATGGACATGAGTCTGAGTGAACTCTGCGAGTTGGTGATGGCCAGGGAGGCCTGGTGTGTTGCGGTTCATGGGGGCACAAAGAGTTGGACACGACTGAGCGACTGAACAGAATGCATCTACATTTCATTAAAAAATTGGGCTATTTTTTCTATTGCACTTCATTTTCAAGAATTTATGAGTGAAATATATTCAGAGTAAAATGAATCATTCCAGAATTCTAACTTTCTAGCTTTTCTAATTTCTAACTTTCTCTTTTTCTCAGCTTTTATACACAGGTGATTTCTCAAGACAAGAAGACAGACACTTAATGGCAGCTGAAATTCCTAACATTAAACCTGATATTCTTATCATTGTAAGTATTAGTGCCCAGTATTGTAATTAGTGTAACGTAAGCAGGATTTTTTCCAAGGAAAAATAACATGATCTCATTTTCATATCTGTGATCATATATAAATAGTTTTTTAGTACAAAAATTTTTTCTTTTTAGTACAACCCCACTTCATGTTAAATATATTAGCTAGTCTAATATCAGAGATGATATTCTGTCTCCCAAGTATTCTTGTTTAGATTAATTACTCCAAATATGTAGAAGATCTTAAAGGTTGTATAGAATGGCATGGCCCCACTGTCTTTGCCATGGTGACTGTCTTCTGGCCTCTAGCACCTGCTAACTTTATGTGTGTCTTACCTTCCTACTAGGTTGCAATTCTCAGGAGAATAATAATAAAATAAAATTAACTGTACAGAAGCTTTGGTGGGGAGAGGATGATTGGTGAGGAGCAAGTTAATAAATTTGCATTGGTCCTATGGTTTATATAAGAATATCAGTGGAAGTGAGGTCTCTTGCCCCCTCACCACCCATAGCATCCCTTAGCTACCCAAGCATAAGGGACTGGTGTGTATTGCTGTCCATATGCAGCGTATTGTGAGTGAACTCAGTTTGGCTTAGTTCATGGTATATTTAGCATATAAACTGACCTTAAGTTAAGGGAAGTTGCTTTTTTTTTTTAATTCTCAGGGGAAAAAGTTATTTTCATTATATCTGGTACTGTAGAGGAGTACCTCTCAAATTTTACTGTGTTTATGAATCATCTGATAATGCTATAGAAATACAGATTCTGACTGTGGCTGGGCTGGGGCTCTGGCACTTCTGATAAGATCCTGGGGGGCGGCCAAGGCTGAAAGAAGCATCCTGAAATTATCTTGAGCAGGGAAGATACATTTTTGAACTATTTCCTGATTTTTTTCCTTAGCCAGACCTGAATTCTAACATTTTTATTCACTCTTCTTTCCAATTAGTGTTTAAACAGCATATGTTCCAGTAAATGGCATAATAATAGAGACATAGGTCACTTTGCTTCCACATTTCATTGATATTTACCTTTTGTATTCTTTGAGACTCACCAGCCTTGGTCTCACCCTTCTCACATGTTGTTTAGGAATCTACTTACGGGACCCATATCCACGAAAAGCGAGAGGAGCGAGAGGCAAGGTTCTGTAACACCGTCCATGACATTGTGAACAGAGGAGGCCGAGGCCTCATTCCTGTCTTTGCTCTCGGACGGGCCCAGGAGCTCCTCTTGATTTTAGGTACGCCTTTTCCTTTTTATTTGGGAGATGCTCAAAATCCTACAGTGCAGTTAGATCAAGATCACTGCATGTCCTTGGATAGGTCACTCTACCCTCTGGGCTTTGGTTTCTGTATTTAAGATGAGGGAATTGGTGCCAGTAAGAGCCAAGAGACACAGCGACTGTCTTCCAGCACTGCTGGGAATATAAATGGTGAACAGTCAGCATCTTAAAAATACCATGTCTTTGGACCTAGCAGTTCAACCTCTGGGAAATAAATACATCGAAAATTCTGTAATTCTACATATTTCTAATGAAATATTATGTCAATAAATATCATACTCTAGGGAAAAAGATCATGTTTCAGATGAGTTAATACATATTTTTACATACTATATTAAGTGGACCAAAAAAGTAGGGTTCAAAACTGTGAACTCTGACCCTAGTTAGGTAGAAAATACACAAATGACTGGAAAGATATCCAGATACTAAATCTGGATAGTGAGAAAGTGGAAGATTTCTTTTTCCTGCTTTTCTCCATTTTCCAAATACTTTAATGAGCATGTATAACTTTTTGTAATAGAGGAACAGTGGGTATCACTTTGAGCATATATTTGTATTTGGCAACCCTTTTTAACATTCTGTGATTCTTTTCTGGGGAATGCACTCTTCAGGAATAACTGGTAAGTGCTTTGTACGTATATGGCTTCAACGTGAAGAACTAGAAATGATCTTGAGCTCTCACTCTCAGTTCTTCCATCTGTATGATGATAGGGATAAATAGCATCCCTGTTCCATTGAAAAGGGAAATAAGGAGAAAGAATAAATGACCTCGTATCAAAAACAAATCTCTGAGAGAGACAGGGCTTGCCAGGTGGTGCTGCTGCTGCTGAGTCACTTCAGTTATGTCCAACTCTGTGTGACCCCATAGATAGCCCACCAGGCTCCCCCGTCCCTGGGATTCTCCAGGCAGGAACACTGGAGTGGGCTGCCATTTCCTTCTCCAATGCATGAAAGTGAAAAGTGAAAGTGAAGTTGCTCAGTCGTGTCTGACCCTCAGCGACCCCATGGACTACAGCCTTCTAGGCTCCTCTGTCCGTGGGATTTTCCAGGCAAGAGTACTGGAGTAGGGTGCCATTGCCTTTTCCACAGGTGATGCTAGCGGTAAATAAAGAACCTAACTGCAGGAGACAGAAGAGACGTGGGTTCAGTCCTTGGGCCGGGAACATCCCCTGGAGGAGGGCACGGCAACCCACTCCAGGATTCTTGCCTGGAGAATCCCATGGACAGAGGAGCCTGGTGGGCTATATACTCCAAGAGGTCGCACAGAGTTGGACACGACTGAAGGNTGTATTGCTGTCCATATGCAGCGTATTGTGAGTGAACTCAGTTTGGCTTAGTTCATGGTATATTTAGCATATAAACTGACCTTAAGTTAAGGGAAGTTGCTTTTTTTTTTTAATTCTCAGGGGAAAAAGTTATTTTCATTATATCTGGTACTGTAGAGGAGTACCTCTCAAATTTTACTGTGTTTATGAATCATCTGATAATGCTATAGAAATACAGATTCTGACTGTGGCTGGGCTGGGGCTCTGGCACTTCTGATAAGATCCTGGGGGGCGGCCAAGGCTGAAAGAAGCATCCTGAAATTATCTTGAGCAGGGAAGATACATTTTTGAACTATTTCCTGATTTTTTTCCTTAGCCAGACCTGAATTCTAACATTTTTATTCACTCTTCTTTCCAATTAGTGTTTAAACAGCATATGTTCCAGTAAATGGCATAATAATAGAGACATAGGTCACTTTGCTTCCACATTTCATTGATATTTACCTTTTGTATTCTTTGAGACTCACCAGCCTTGGTCTCACCCTTCTCACATGTTGTTTAGGAATCTACTTACGGGACCCATATCCACGAAAAGCGAGAGGAGCGAGAGGCAAGGTTCTGTAACACCGTCCATGACATTGTGAACAGAGGAGGCCGAGGCCTCATTCCTGTCTTTGCTCTCGGACGGGCCCAGGAGCTCCTCTTGATTTTAGGTACGCCTTTTCCTTTTTATTTGGGAGATGCTCAAAATCCTACAGTGCAGTTAGATCAAGATCACTGCATGTCCTTGGATAGGTCACTCTACCCTCTGGGCTTTGGTTTCTGTATTTAAGATGAGGGAATTGGTGCCAGTAAGAGCCAAGAGACACAGCGACTGTCTTCCAGCACTGCTGGGAATATAAATGGTGAACAGTCAGCATCTTAAAAATACCATGTCTTTGGACCTAGCAGTTCAACCTCTGGGAAATAAATACATCGAAAATTCTGTAATTCTACATATTTCTAATGAAATATTATGTCAATAAATATCATACTCTAGGGAAAAAGATCATGTTTCAGATGAGTTAATACATATTTTTACATACTATATTAAGTGGACCAAAAAAGTAGGGTTCAAAACTGTGAACTCTGACCCTAGTTAGGTAGAAAATACACAAATGACTGGAAAGATATCCAGATACTAAATCTGGATAGTGAGAAAGTGGAAGATTTCTTTTTCCTGCTTTTCTCCATTTTCCAAATACTTTAATGAGCATGTATAACTTTTTGTAATAGAGGAACAGTGGGTATCACTTTGAGCATATATTTGTATTTGGCAACCCTTTTTAACATTCTGTGATTCTTTTCTGGGGAATGCACTCTTCAGGAATAACTGGTAAGTGCTTTGTACGTATATGGCTTCAACGTGAAGAACTAGAAATGATCTTGAGCTCTCACTCTCAGTTCTTCCATCTGTATGATGATAGGGATAAATAGCATCCCTGTTCCATTGAAAAGGGAAATAAGGAGAAAGAATAAATGACCTCGTATCAAAAACAAATCTCTGAGAGAGACAGGGCTTGCCAGGTGGTGCTGCTGCTGCTGAGTCACTTCAGTTATGTCCAACTCTGTGTGACCCCATAGATAGCCCACCAGGCTCCCCCGTCCCTGGGATTCTCCAGGCAGGAACACTGGAGTGGGCTGCCATTTCCTTCTCCAATGCATGAAAGTGAAAAGTGAAAGTGAAGTTGCTCAGTCGTGTCTGACCCTCAGCGACCCCATGGACTACAGCCTTCTAGGCTCCTCTGTCCGTGGGATTTTCCAGGCAAGAGTACTGGAGTAGGGTGCCATTGCCTTTTCCACAGGTGATGCTAGCGGTAAATAAAGAACCTAACTGCAGGAGACAGAAGAGACGTGGGTTCAGTCCTTGGGCCGGGAACATCCCCTGGAGGAGGGCACGGCAACCCACTCCAGGATTCTTGCCTGGAGAATCCCATGGACAGAGGAGCCTGGTGGGCTATATACTCCAAGAGGTCGCACAGAGTTGGACACGACTGAAGGACTTAGTAGAAGCTAAATTTTCTAAAGCCTGAGCTGGTCCTTTTCCTCTTGGTTCTCCTTTCCTGTTGCATGTCACATTTGTCCCTATAGAAGTCTTAAAATGAAAAGTCTCCATGGCAAAGTCATATGAGGAGCAGAAGAAATGAAGATGTAAAGCCAGGCTGTCACCATCGTCAGGTTGCCAGATTTAGTAAATAAAAATACAGGACACCAGTTACATAAAATTTCAAGTAAATAATATATTTGATATTATAGCAAATATTTCAGACAAATTATACTAAAAATCTTTTATTTGTCTGAAATTAAAGTTTAATTGAGCATTTGCTGTTTTTGTCTGACAACCCTACTGTCAAGTATATTGTGATTCCTTTTATGAATGGGGACTGCTCTACGTCCTTGTTCCTTGTCCCTTAAATTCTCCCTGTACTGTTCTATAATAGGATGACCTTGCCAACCACTGGTTTCAGATCTCACCCATGATCTAACCATATGACTCTGGGCACATTATTCACCTTCGTTTTTAACATTTGAAATTTTCTCATAAAAGTACACACAAAAAATACCAGGCTGTGATGTGATCTTGGGATATAGTATACTTTGGAAGGTATTTGAGAAATCATAAGAGTATATATAAAAGCATCGACACTGTTAAAAATTCTAATCATATCTAAAAGAATATGAACAGTTAAACCAGAGGGCAAAGCAAGAAATGTAACACATGTGACGGGAAAAGTCCCAGTCCTTATATAGAATTTTCACTTATAAACCAAGTTTTTTAAAAAAATGCCACAGTTTTCAGCCTTTTTTAGCCTCAGCTTCCTAATATATATAGAACTAGAGATGATCATACTAAGTGAAGTCAGTCAGACAGAGAAAGATAAACATCATATGTTATCTCTTATATGTAGAATCCATAATATGATAAATATGAACTTATTTCCAAAACAGAAACAGACTCAGGGACAGAGAACAGACTTAAAGTTACTAAAGGGGATAATTGGGGTGTTTAGGACGAGCAGGTACAAACTACTGTGTGTAAAATAGATAAACAGCAAGGGTTTACTATGTCACACAGGGGAACCACATTCAGTATCTTGTGATAAACTAGGGTGGAAAAGAATCTGTGTAAATGAATCACTTTGCCGTACACCAGAAACTAACACAACGTTCTCAATTAACTATACTCATTTAAAAAAAGAAGGAAAGAAGTTGCAATGTTTTTAAGCTTGAGTTAGGACCAATTTTAGTAAATTTTTAATTTACTTAATTTTTCTTAACCTCTTTATAGTTTTGTGCTTTATTTTCTGAATTTTTTTTAAAAGACTACTTGTGTGTATCATTTATTATTTGAGCTATTTACTCCACATTAAGGGGAGAGGGAAATGGCAACCCACTCCAGTATTCTTGCCCGGAGAATCCCATGGGCAGTGAAGCCTGGCAAGCTATAGTCCATAGGGTTGCAAGAGTCAGACACAACTTAGCAACTAAACCACCACCTCACATTCAAAAAAAAGTGTTTCTTGTAAAATCTCTCTAGATGAGTACTGGCAGAATCACCCAGAACTCCATGATATTCCAATATACTACGCGTCGTCTTTGGCCAAGAAGTGTATGGCAGTGTACCAGACATACGTGAATGCCATGAATGACAAAATCCGCAAACAGATCAACATCAATAATCCGTTTGTTTTCAAACACATTAGTAACCTGAAGGTGAGTGCTTGTGGAAGAAAGAAGGACGAATAACACTCAGTGAGTCATTAACATTGGGAGATGCCCGCCGTTGCTCCTCTGGTTGACTCCACGCTGAGGTCTTACCCTTCATCACTTTTCTGAGGGACATCAAAAACTTCGCAACTGGCATTCCTTTTTGCTTAAACATGCAAATATTGCCATTTGCTCCAAGTCTCTACGTGTTCTCAATATTTCCTGTTGCTAAATAATTTGGATTTTTCTCCCATAGAAATAAAAGGCCCTGGTGAGAAAAATATCTGCTATGTATTTTTTCTGTTCTTACTCAGACCTGATCATCTTTTTGATTAGCACTGCAGATTCCATATGTGAAAATTGTCATGTTTATTTTTCTAGAGTATTCAGTAAAATCTAATTTCCTTTTATTTAAATAAAAAGTTTCATTTGAACTAATGCTCTAATCATAATAACATAATACCCTAAACAATTCAAGTTATAACTGGTCTTCCAATTATTAATAGGTTCTGTTTGCAAAGTATTTTTTAGGTTAATTGCTTAGGAATTAGACCCAAGTTTTCCCTAGAAACAGTATTAAACTTAGATTTCCAGGCCAACTTAGAATACTGATGAAGTGTGCAAAGCCATTGTGAATCTTTGGGGAAATTCGTTCAGAGTTCTGTCTTGGATAGATAGAAACCCATTTGACTCTTCCTTCCATTTGACTCTGCCTGTCTGCTAGGCACTGAAAATGCTCCTAATGGTTTTTTAGCTACCTAAAGAAGGTTTTGAAGATCAGTATGAACTAATGGCTTTTTATCATTTTGTTTTCCTTTCATTTCCAGCCTAAATAAACTGTTCAGGGACTTAAAATGTTTGCTAATTTTGTCAAGGCCCTTCCAGTCATGTGATTAACCTTTTTACCTCACTTTTTGGTGTTCTTTATAAATAAGGAATGCTTTATCTTAACATGCTGTTATCATTTCCTTTTCTCTCTCAGAGCATGGATCATTTTGATGACATTGGTCCCAGCGTGGTCATGGCCTCCCCAGGCATGATGCAAAGTGGTTTATCCAGAGAGCTCTTTGAAAGCTGGTGTACTGATAAGAGGAACGGCGTCATCATAGCCGGCTACTGTGTAGAAGGCACGCTTGCCAAGGTTGGTCAGAGCCTGAGACCATTGGGCACTTCCTTTTTTTTGGGAGGGGCACTTCCTAATCAAGGCTGCAGAGGTGGCGCTGTCCTCCCAGGTTTCTCCATTGAATTAGTTCTTTAAATGACATAGGTCTTGATTTTTTAAAATGAGGATGGCAGTAGGCAGCTGGAGCTGATCTTAAGGTTGACAAATGAGATCCAGGTGATGGAAAAGCATGTGAAAGCTTGAGAAGTGCTCATCTAGTTAGAGTTTAAAAAAAAAAAAGTGGAAGGGAATCTATTTGAGGCAAACAATGGATACCCTCATCTGATGAAGAAAAGGCTTCATCAGTGTTCATAAGGCTTCATAAGTGTTCTCTTGAAAAGTTGGAGAATATGTTTGGGTTGAGTCCCCACCTTCCTCTTGATATAAAATGTGTGAGGGCTTCTCTAGTGGTTCGGTGATAAAGAATCTGCCTGCCGATGTAGGAGACAGCGGTTTGATTCCTGATCTGGGAGAATCCCACATGCCACAGAGCAACTATGCCCATGTGCCACAGCTATTGGGCCTGTGCTGTAGAGCCAGGAGCCACAACTACTGAGCCCACGTGCCCTAGAGCCTGTGCTCCGCAAGAAGAGAAGCCGACACATTGAGAAGCCTGCGCACTGCAACTAGAGTATTCCCTGCTCCCTGCAACTAGAGAAAAGCCCATGCAGCAACCAAGACCCAGCACAGCCAAAGATGAATAATAAATTTTTTTTAATGGTTGAAATTAACTGTGAGGGATGTAGACACTGACGTGTAAAGCTTGAGAGGCAGATTCTGAACATTCCTGTATCACATTCTCTTATTGATAAGTAATAAACACATTATGATTCCTGGCTCAGATCATTTTTATTACTTTACCTTATTCTGCTAGACACTTAGTTTTGGCTATGTATCTAACATAGATTTCAGAGTAGAAATACTTTGGTCTTTTATACAGATCCTCTCACCTGGAAAGGAACTTTTCAGGGCAGATGGTTGGGGATGCAAGTGTGCTTTTCCAACCACAAGTTAAAATTATCCCTTGTAGGACTCCAAATACACTGAATTTTTGTTAATCTGCTTACTTTCCTGATTAAACGTTTCCTTGACTGAGAAAATAAGTATTTGATACTGATTGAGTGGAAATAGATAGGGAAATAGTGTCAGACTTTTATTTTTTAGGGCCCCAAAATCACTGCAGGTGGTGATTGCAGCCATGAAATTAAAAGATGCTTACTCCTTCGAAGAAAAGTTATGACCAACCTAGCTAGCATATTGAAAAGCAGAGACATTACTTTGCCAACAAAGGTCCGTCTAGTCAAGGCTACGTTTTTTCCAGTGATCATGTATGGATGTGAGAGTTGGACTGTGAAGAAAGCTGAGCACCAAAGAATTGATGCTTTTGAACTGTGGTGTTGGAGAAGACTCTAGAGAGTCCCTTGGACTGCCAGGAGATCCAACCAGTCCATTCTAAAGGAGATCAGTCCTGGGATTTCTTTGGAAGGAATGATGTTGAAGCTGAAACTCCAGTACTTTGGCCACCTCATGCGAAGAGTTGACTCATTTGAAAAGACTCTGATGCTGGGAGGGATTGGGGGCAGGAGGAGAAGGGAACGACAGAGGATGAGGTGGCTGGATGGCATCACTGACTCAATGGATATGAGTCTGAGTGAACTCTGGGAGTTAGCTGGTGATGGACAGGAAGGCCTGGCGTGCTGCGATTCATGGGGTCACAAGGAGTCAGACACGACTGAGCAACTGAACTGAACTGAGTCAATAGTATTAGAATGCTTTTTGTGCTAAAAGTCCTAAATTAGCATGAGTTTATGGATAGGTGAAAAAGTAGAAAGCATATCTTTTGTTTTCCAATTAGAGAGTTTATGTGTTTTGTTTACTTTTCTTTGTTTATAACAGCATATCATGTCTGAACCAGAAGAAATCACTACCATGTCTGGGCAGAAGTTACCTCTGAAAATGTCTGTTGATTACATCTCTTTCTCTGCGCACACAGATTACCAGCAAACCAGTGAATTTATACGTGCTTTGAAGCCGCCTCACGTGGTTAGTATATGCGTTTGACTTTAGCATTAAAGGCTCAGGAAGAGGCTGGCCAGGCAGCAGCTGGTCCTCAGAGCAGCCCTGCCCTGACAGTAGTGCTCTTATCACAGGCCTCGTGCCCTTACATCTGACCTTCACCACTTGCCTTTGAGTTAGGCAAGCTGTACACTTTCATTTTCTCCATTTTACACAGGATCTCTGGCTCAGATCTACCAGCTCAGCTTCCTTTCCCTTATTTTTCTGCTGTCTCCTCAGTAACTTAAGAGCGCTGACTTCGTAGTGTGACTATTTTGAATCCCATCTCCATCCCTTACTTGCCCTGTAGTCCTGGGCAAGTGACTTAACCTTTCCTTAGGTCTTCTGTAAATGGGGATAATAACACCTCTTAAAGTCCTTATAAAAACTAAATGAGAACATATATTTAAAGCATGTAACACGAGGCCTGGCATATAGGAAATGCCTCTTAATGTGGAGAGAGGAGAGAGGCAAGCCATCATAGTAAGAGTTAATGATGCAGTTAGATATGAAATACATTGCACAGCTCCTTAAGTTTTATGTAATTTTGATGGTAACAGTTATATTTTAGTGGGGCTGGAGAGAGTTAAACTGAAAAAAAGTTTCTTAACTTAGAGGAACACTTACAGAACGTAAGATGAAAGATGAGGAAATGGATGAAGTTATGAAGTACCCTCTCTGAATGTAGCATGTATCAAAACTCCATTCCTTTTTATGGCTGAATAATATTCTATTGCATGTATATACCGTGTTTTGTTTATTCATCTGTTGATGGACACTTGAGTTGTTCCCACCTTTTATAATTAGTGTTTACATTTCCACTATTATAAATAATGCTGCCATGAACACTGGCATGTAAGTATCTGTTTGAGTCCTTTTTCTCAGTCCTTTTGGGTATATACCAAGGAGTGGAACTGTTGGATCGTGGGCTAATTCTTTGTTAACTTTTGAGGAATCACCAAGCTATTTTCTATAGCAGTTACACCATTTTACATTCCTATAGCAATGCACAAGAGTTCCAGTTCTCCATATTCTTGTCAGCTTGTTGTTTTCCTTTTTAGAATCATCATGCTAGTAAGGGTGAAGCAGCATCTCTGTAGTTTTGATTTTCATTTCCTTAGTGACTAAGGATGCTGAGCATTTTTTGTCCCATGTTGTTCATTTTTTAGTTCTTTCTAGCAGATAGTCCTCACAGTTACTGCTGCCCCTTAATGAGCAGATTATTTGGTGGGAAAAGTCCTTCTCCTACTGGCTTTATATGAGTTAAGTGTAGGCCATTCATGGTTGTCTACTACTGTGTGTGGTTGGCTTTATGTTAGGTGTAGGCCGTTCATGGGTGTCTACTACTGTATGTGGTTTACAGATATTCTCCCAGATTTTAAAGCCATGGAGGAAAAGCTGTGTTGCACTTTCTCTCTGGAATCACCCCCTCATCCTCAGTCCCACTGTGTTACTCTCCAGAGTCTAGCTCTGCTGTTGGTTTAAATACCTGAATTGGAGTTGATGTTTACCTTCCTCCAGTAGCCAAGTCAGCAAAAGTCTGCCCACACGATAAACTAGTAATAGTACTGGTGGTAACAGTATCAACAGCTAGCATTTATTGATTATTTACTATGTGCCAAACACTGTGCTAGTGTTTTGTATATATCAGCTTGCTTACTCCTCACAACCAACAGTGGTTCTGTAGACGAGGCAATGAGATGTTAAATAATTTGCCCAAAGTTACACAGCTAGTAAGTGGCAATGCCAGGATTTGTGTGACAGCAGCCAGGCCCTAGAACTGGGGCTCATCATCTCCAGGCCATATGCATCTGCCTGGAGTGACACTAGGCAGGCTTCTGTTAGCCCAGGCAAGACATCAACTGCCAGCAGTCTATAGGTTAGAAATGATCTGTCCGGGGACTTTCCTGGTGGTCCAATGGCTAAGATGCTACACCCGCAATGCAGAGCACCTGGGTTTGATCACTGGTCAGGGAACTAGATCCCACATGCTGCAACTAAGACCCAGCGCAGCCAAATAAGGAGAACATTAGGAAAAAAAGAATGATCTGTCTAGTAAAATATAGGTTATGAAAGTCAATTAGAAAAACTATTAGCTAATGCAGTACCTCTCTGCAGCATCATTCCACTTGGTTGTGAAATATTTTATATGGCATAACTTTAAGAAATAGAAGAAAGCGTCAGAAGTCATTTTTTTCCATAGAAAGCTTCTTTTGATAGTCTTATATTAAGAAACCTGAAGAAAACTCTGGGTGTTTTCTGAGACAGTAGAAGTAGCAGTAGTTGCATGCAAGAACTGTGCACATTTAAAGTGGTTAGAGATCACAGAAGTCACCTTGTCCAGCCCCTTTGTGGAAGAAGTCATCTTCCATAAAGGGGTATGTCTCACTAGTGGCAAATACTGGAATGGAAAAGAGATTTCTTTACTCCCTCTTGAAATAAGCCAAATAGAATGAAAACCTCATACATATTTGATTGACTAGGGATCCTTGAACATAGTAAAGTTTAATGACTTCAAGTATATCTCCATTTCATAAAATAACTAATTCAGATAAAGGCCAACATTAACCTGAACTAAGGATGCTTTCCTATGCTCTTTTAAAATTTATGCTTTGTAGATTTTAGTCCATGGAGAACAGAATGAAATGGCCAGATTGAAAGCAGCCCTGATTCGAGAATATGAAGATAATGATGAAGTTCACATAGAGGTTCATAATCCCCGGAATACAGAAGCAGTGACTTTGAACTTCAGGGGAGAAAAACTAGCCAAGGTAAAAGGTTATGGTTTTTAATCCTATCCATTCCTAATAGTTTATAATCCCTTTAAGGAAATGTATGTTAAGAAAATCCAGCTCTTAATCGAATCAGAATAATGTGCTCAAGGATGATTTCTGCCTACTCAGTATATTAATAGTATAAGACTTTATCCTTGTGTTTTTATTTGAGTTTCATAGCTTTTAATCCACATTCCCAACTTATTTTTCATACCCATATCAGACAGTAAACAAATGTCCATTATGGTTTTGTTTTTCCCACTACTGTTGTTTACTACATCCAATACAGTATTCTGTCTACCTCCTGGCATTCTTCCTAAGAAACTGAAGATAGGCCCATGTCTAAACATAATGTCTGTGGATACAATGGAATTTATAAAAATTTATCTTTTCATGTGTTAATCATTTTTGATGAAATGTAAGATTTTCACAATTTAAAAAAGAAATAGTTGAGAAAAAAAATCTTCACCTGGAATATTAGTGGGATGCTGTAAGAAGTCTGCATTTTTACCTCCTGTTCATCAAAAGTCTTTTTAAGATATCACTAACAGGAGCTTTTTCATGATCTGTCTGAAGCTTTAAATGTCAAGCATGTTAACAAGCAACTTGACAGAATTCTTTTAGTACAGGAGCCAAATTCCAGAAAGCCATTTGATAAATATCATTTCTTATAGTCAAATTGAGGAAAATTTGCAGAAATTAGGATGTAAGGCTTTTCTTGCAAAGTAGGGCCAATGGTTGTATTGACTCCTAAATCTCACTGTTCACAGAACTTTCCAGGGGATAGTTTAATGGAAAGGTTCAAATGGTCATCATTATGACTGAGTCCCTGAATTGTTAATTGTGTTTCACACGATTCTGTCCTCTTCAAATTGTTTTGGGCTCTTTTTCTTCTTTTTTAAAATAGGTCATGGGCTTTTTAGCAGACAAAAAACCAGAACAGGGCCAGCGGGTCTCAGGAATACTTGTTAAAAGAAACTTTAATTATCACATACTTTCTCCTTGTGACCTCTCCAGTAAGTATACTATTAAATGTTGAATGTAATTTGATTTTAGTAGATTAAAAAAATCTGGGACTTCCCTGGTGATTCAGTGGCTAAGATTTCCTGCTTCCACTGCAGAGGGCTCAATTGGAAATATAAGCTCTTCTGTAAGACCATTTGGCTACTGCTGACACTTCTCAAACCTGTCTTCTACATTTCATATGAAGTACTGGTACTTTGATTTCCTGAAATGATGTTAGACTCTCCACATAAACTTTTTGATTTGTATGACCTTCACTGTTAAGTCGCTTGCTGAGCCTTCTGTTCAAGCTCATGCAAATACTAAGCCATCCTTACTTGTGCAGTAACTATGGTATTTGTGCATGCGTGCTAAGTCACTTCAATCATGTCTGACTCTTTCAACCCTATGGATGGTAGCCCGCGAGGCTCCTCTGTCCATGAGATTCTTCAGGGAAGAATACTGGAGTGGGTTGCCATGCCCGCCTCCAGGGGATCTTCTCAACCCAGGGAGCAAACCTGTGTCTCTTAAACCTCCTGATTGGCAGGCAATGTATTCTTTACCACTAGCACCACTTGGGAAGCCCCAACTATGGTATTATCTTCAAGTAAATAACTGTTTTCAATTTTATTTATATGACACTAATAAAAATGATTTAGCAAGGAATAAGGAATAACGCGGTGTTTAGGCTGCAGCTGTGAGATGAGCCAACTGTCAGCTTTCAGACCATCACACAGTAGAGATATAACTTGTTCCATTGACAATTGGTGAGGTCTTACTCTATGCCAGACATTGTGCCGGATACTGGAAGACTAAAGATGTATTAAAACACAAAATCACAGGCCTCGAAAAGCTCTCTGTTAAGGGAAAGCATCTTGTGAAGAGCTAATCATAGTATTAACCCAAGACCTACAGAGTGCATGAGTATGTGAGGAGAGAATGGGCCTAGAAGAGTTGAGAAAAGCTTTGTAAACCAGGTGGCTTTATGTCAGGTGGTGAAGGATTGCTAACCAGGAAAGATGGCAGAACACAGCTGGCCTACTGGCTTGGAGATGTTTAGTGCCCTGATGTGTTTGGGGAAATGAGGGTGCCTTCTGGAGCACAAGTTAACTGTTGGCTGTGGTGGGGGTCGGGTGAGGGGAGTGGGGGTGGGGGTCGGGTGAGGGGACGGGTAGGGGAGGGGAGGGNACAGAACTTTCCAGGGGATAGTTTAATGGAAAGGTTCAAATGGTCATCATTATGACTGAGTCCCTGAATTGTTAATTGTGTTTCACACGATTCTGTCCTCTTCAAATTGTTTTGGGCTCTTTTTCTTCTTTTTTAAAATAGGTCATGGGCTTTTTAGCAGACAAAAAACCAGAACAGGGCCAGCGGGTCTCAGGAATACTTGTTAAAAGAAACTTTAATTATCACATACTTTCTCCTTGTGACCTCTCCAGTAAGTATACTATTAAATGTTGAATGTAATTTGATTTTAGTAGATTAAAAAAATCTGGGACTTCCCTGGTGATTCAGTGGCTAAGATTTCCTGCTTCCACTGCAGAGGGCTCAATTGGAAATATAAGCTCTTCTGTAAGACCATTTGGCTACTGCTGACACTTCTCAAACCTGTCTTCTACATTTCATATGAAGTACTGGTACTTTGATTTCCTGAAATGATGTTAGACTCTCCACATAAACTTTTTGATTTGTATGACCTTCACTGTTAAGTCGCTTGCTGAGCCTTCTGTTCAAGCTCATGCAAATACTAAGCCATCCTTACTTGTGCAGTAACTATGGTATTTGTGCATGCGTGCTAAGTCACTTCAATCATGTCTGACTCTTTCAACCCTATGGATGGTAGCCCGCGAGGCTCCTCTGTCCATGAGATTCTTCAGGGAAGAATACTGGAGTGGGTTGCCATGCCCGCCTCCAGGGGATCTTCTCAACCCAGGGAGCAAACCTGTGTCTCTTAAACCTCCTGATTGGCAGGCAATGTATTCTTTACCACTAGCACCACTTGGGAAGCCCCAACTATGGTATTATCTTCAAGTAAATAACTGTTTTCAATTTTATTTATATGACACTAATAAAAATGATTTAGCAAGGAATAAGGAATAACGCGGTGTTTAGGCTGCAGCTGTGAGATGAGCCAACTGTCAGCTTTCAGACCATCACACAGTAGAGATATAACTTGTTCCATTGACAATTGGTGAGGTCTTACTCTATGCCAGACATTGTGCCGGATACTGGAAGACTAAAGATGTATTAAAACACAAAATCACAGGCCTCGAAAAGCTCTCTGTTAAGGGAAAGCATCTTGTGAAGAGCTAATCATAGTATTAACCCAAGACCTACAGAGTGCATGAGTATGTGAGGAGAGAATGGGCCTAGAAGAGTTGAGAAAAGCTTTGTAAACCAGGTGGCTTTATGTCAGGTGGTGAAGGATTGCTAACCAGGAAAGATGGCAGAACACAGCTGGCCTACTGGCTTGGAGATGTTTAGTGCCCTGATGTGTTTGGGGAAATGAGGGTGCCTTCTGGAGCACAAGTTAACTTTTGGCTGTGGGGGGGGTCGGGTGAGGGGAGTGGGGGTGGGGGTCGGGTGAGGGGACGGGTAAGGGAGAGGATGTAGAATGGGAGCCAATTGCGGAGAACCTTGTTATTTTGGAAAACGTGTTCTCACTTCCTTTACTTTTACTTCTCTTTCCTTTACTCCCGTCTGTGTTGGCAAATTGTGTTTTGTGGAACTAGTGTTGTTTTCACAGCATACTTATTTTACTTTCCTCTCCAGATTATACTGACTTGGCCATGAGCACTGTGAAACAGACCCAAGCCATTCCATATACTGGCCCTTTTAATTTGCTCCATTACCAGCTACAGAAGTTGACAGGTGTGTGTTCATTTACATTCACTTAACTCTTTTCTGGTTTTTGCTGAGTATATATCTAGGAAAGGATGTTAATTTTGGTAATTGTGTCAGAATTGCACAAATTTTATTTATACTTCACCTGGTCATGTTATCACCTTTGGGTGAAATTTTAAAAATAGACTGATAAACATTTTTTAAATCCCATAATGTCTCTTATTCTTGATCCACATAAAATTCTGAAATTGTTAGTAGTTTTTGCTTCTTGTATTTAAAATTCACTTCAGTTTACATAATTTTTATATCTAGTATACGTAAATTTTATTATGTCTTTTCTTCGTTCAATGAAAATAATTTTTCTGGTTCCATCAGTACAGATCTATAGAGCAGGTTTTTTAAGAGTGCATAACCACTAACCAAAGGTCAGTAAAGAGTAACCTCTTCTGTTTTCATATTAGACCATTTTTAATTAGAGACTTTTGTGTATGAACATTGTGAAGGTCAAAGACTAAAAACATGGGCTCTATCTGACGAACAAGAGCTTCAAATCACAAAGTTATACTTTCTATTAACATGTTCTTTGTAATTGGTATAGTACAGTGCTGCTAAAAGATAAACCAATAGAAAGAACATTTTTTTTTAATCTCGGAACCTCATGTTAGAAAATAACACAGGAAGTTAATAAAATATGTCTGAAAGTGTTAAGTGTCAGTTGCTTAGTTGTATCCAACTCTTTGCAACCCATGGCCTATAGACCACCAGGCTCCTCTGTCCATGGGATTCTCCAGGCAAGAATACTGGAGTGGCTTGCCATTCCCTTCTCCAGGGGATCTTCCAGACCCAGGGATTGAATCTGGGTTTCCCGCCTTGCAGGCAGATACTTTACCATCTGAGCCACCAGGGATTACCATCTGAGCCACAGGGACGCTCAAAATATGTCTGAATTAACCCTTAATTAAAAGGTTACTGGGATTAAAAATGAAAAAAAAAAAAAAGGTTACTGGGAAGACCAGAAAAGCTTTATCTTAGACAATGGAATTTCCCTGTAGAACTATTAAAAACTGTTAAGACAGAAGGTAGAAGTGGTGGTTCATATTAAATATTAAGATGCTAGTTGCTGAATCTCTTGTACAAACATAGATGTTTGCAATCTATAACATGTTTAATGTTCAAGGTAAATTGTATCTAGTTATGTGAATTTTTATAATATAATGCATGTTGATCTCTTTCCGTTGCTATTAGCAATTTATATAAAATCTACTTAGCTATTTAAAGTCTGTCTATACACATGAGTTATTAAATTTTTTCATTGTATCCTCTTATTTCAGCTATTTCTATAACTAAATAATTATGCTCTAGAAGATTTTTAACTTTTTATTATGGCTTTTTTCCAAAATTTTTTATGTTTATACAACTTTTAAAGGTTGCTTTCCATTTATAGTTATTACAAAACACTGGCTGTCTTCCTCATGTTATGCAACATATCCTCGAGCCTGTCTTATACCCAGTAGTTTATACCTCTCATTTTCCCGCCTTATATCTCATCCCTCAAAAAATTATATACATCTTACAGTTTCTTTTTTTTCAGGTGATGTGGAAGAATTAGAAATTCAAGAAAAGCCTGCTTTGAAAGTGTTTAAAAATATTACTGTAATACAGGAACCAGGGATGGTGGTATTAGAAGTAAGATGAGATCATTTACTTAAACAAGGAGGGGGAAATGTTTTGAGTTCACATGTAATTGTAGAGAAAAATGTGTTCTTCCCAATCAGGAAAAAAAATTGTTGGAAAATATATATGTGTATATTTTTCTTTGCAAGATCAGCTTTGAATATAGCATAGGTAGGCATTTTCTATATAGTTACAGTAGCATAGACACTAATAAATTAACACTTTAATGTATTTAATGTGTGTAAAGTATTTATTGTGTGTAATGAGCCAAAGCCTCTCATATGAGTAAGTGTTAACTGATTTTGTGGTATCCTAGAATGTCTCCAGTAATATTAAAAGGTCTTAAAATTCTCAAGATAAAAATATAATTGTTACTTTAAAGCAAACAAGCTTGTCATGCAGTTCTTCTTAAGAGGGTGGAATCCTGAAGATTCAATTAGCAACATTAAAATGACCCAAATCCACAAAGGCTCGAAATGATTAATTTAGGTAAATGTGGTTCCCACTGTTATAATTTTAAATTCATATTGGTAGAATTTAGGACCCACACACCAAATGACTTTGAAATGGTTGATTTTCATGGGTTGTGAAAGTCACTCAGTCGTGTCCAACTCTTTGCGACCCCATTGACTGTACAGTCCATGGGATTCTCCAGGCCAGAATACTGGAGTGGGTTACCATGCCCTTCTCCAGGGATCTTCCCAACCTTGGGATCAAACCCAGGCCTCCCACATTGCAGGTAGATTCTTTACCGTCTGAGCCTCCAGGGAAGCCCTTTCATAGGTTGGCATCTATTTAAAAAAGGATTTTCTTCAGTGAGTCCTGGAACTGAATGATCCAGGAAGATACCTTGTCTGTTTCTCTGCCTCACAGCAGAGTGTAAATTTCCCAACTCTGTGGTCTATTATTCTGTTTATACATATTACTGTTTAAACAGAAAAAGATTGGTCAGTGCTGTTCCCACTGCAGTTCTCTGATTTAAGTTTGAATTGTGTTTATAAGGCTAAAAGTAACTGAAAAACTGTCAAGAGAAATAGTTATCTTTTACATTGAAGTCACATAAAATAGTGTATTCATATAAAGCATATCTGAGAAAGGGGAGAAGTTATTAAAGACATTAATTTAGCTCTTGCTACTAAATACTATTAAGAGAATGCATTTTTTTATTTCCTAGAATTAACATGCCAAAGAAGATCTTCAAGGTAGATCTTCAAGTGACTCTTATTGCTTATAAAAGTACTCTTTGGAGAGATAATAATAAGAGGCGGGGTGGGGGTGGGGCTCTCACCTAACCTAGCAGACAGGGAAGACTTTTCTAGAGCAGTGGGCACATGACAGTGACAGAGGATCTTAGGCTTCATATGAGAGACAGGAGGAAGTCTTTAATGATGATACTGGCTGTGCTACTGAAATATAGTGACTAGCGTTTGAATTTGAATCCCAAAACAAGCAATTAATTACTGTTTCTGTTATCTTACACAAATTACTTTTGAGTCAATTTACTCCTTTTTGATGAAGATGTGAGTTAAATGAGAGGATGCGTATAAGACAGTCACCACAAAGGACATACTTGGTATAAAACATTTTACTGTTGTTTTAAAAAAAAATTAGGGAAGTCAGCATTATTAGTTAATTTCAGTAAATAATGGGTCAGTTGATTTCAGCGAAATGCTAGAAGCAGTAGTCCCCCACATACAGTCGGTGGATGAGTGGTGGTGATTGCAGTTTGTGGACATGACTGGGCCGGACCCCGCTAATTCTGCCTCTTTCTTTGCAGTGGTTGGCAAATCCTTCCAATGATATGTATGCAGATACAGTCACAACCGTGATACTAGAAGTTCAGTCAAACCCGAAAATAAGGAAAGGTACAGAATTACTTCATTTTTTTCAATTATTTCATTTCTCCCATCGTTCTGTGAAATAAGCAGAAAACAGTCCTCAAGAACTTGAAATCTCTTGATTGTTTCATTCCTCTAATTCAAGATATATGAATAACAGTGTATATTACTAATATTTTACTTACTTATTTTATCCTGATTCTCCATTTGTGCTGTAAAAATGTGGTTGAAGTTAACAGGAAGATAAAAATCTCTTTAGTAATAGTCCTCTTAAAAACAATCAGAAATTCCAGAATATTGCTGAATTGAGCCAACATTTCTAATATGAAAATATGGTGCTATATTCATGTCTAGAAAAACTTGTTAAACAAAATGGAATTTCCATTGGGGGCAGTTTTGCAGTAATTTTGTTTTCTTTGCTAAGGAGCATTTTTTAATCAAAGAAAACGCCCATGAAAATATCTTGATGTCATTCCTTTATAGTTTGATTCTATTTTATACATAACTCATTATGACACATGTGAAGGTATACGTGTACAGTGGGCCTTTGTGTTCCTGGGGAGGAAGCTATGCTTGAAATATTCCGGGAAGCCGCACATGCCAGCCCTATTCTACAGGCACTTTCTGTGAAACACTCTCATTCTTCATTGATAGCATTTGCTCCCGTTTCGTTTCTTAACCTGATGACACCTCAGTCTAGATCTGGAAACAGCAGCTGTATCTGTACCTCCGTGCATGCTCAGCCCTACCTGCCATTTGTTTTGAGTCCCCCCATTCTGAGGACACATAAGAAAGCTACACTTTTCCTCAGTTTACCTCCACAGGTAGATGCTCTGTGTACATTAGTCACTTAAAGGATTCCAGTTAACCATTTTGGTTTCTCAGCAAGTATCTTCTGATTGTTGACTTGGAAATTATTCTAACAAGGAATATGGACATTGAACCCACCGTTGCTTTTTTTCCCCAGGTGCAGTACAGAAGGTTTCTAAAAAATTAGAAATGCATGTTTACAGCAAGAGGCTGGAGATCATGCTCCAGTAAGTGCTGCATGATTACTGCTCAGCCGGGTAGTGACGCAGGAGGGAGGGGCTCAGTCGTTGCCACTGCTGCCTGGCTGTGAGGCTCAGACAACTGGTCTGGGTGACTGTTTTCTATCAGTAAAGTGGGCTTGAACCACTTCTTTCCAACTAAATACCCCAGCCACTCCTGTGAACTCACAGGAGGCCTTTGGAATTGATCTAAAGGCCCAGCGAGCCAGTGGATTGGGGTGCTTGGATTTGAACACTCCAGCGCTTCGTAGCTGTGAGGCTGTAAGCAAATCTGTGTCTTGTTTCCCTCCCGTCTAAAAGGAGCTCCTTAGCAAAATGAAGTGAAAGTGAAAGTCACTCAGTCGTGTCCGACTCTTTGAGACCCCATGGACTATACAGTGCATGGAATTCTCCAGGCCAGAACACTGGAGTGGGTAGCCTTTCCCTTCTCCAGGGGATCTTCCCAACCCAGGGATCAAACCGAGGTCTCCTGCATTGCAAGAGGATTCTTTACCAGCTGAGCTACCAGGGAAGCCCCCTTACCAAAATACATACAGATTAAGATAATGTATATAAAGTACCTAACACAGTGCCTGCTGAATGGAGCATTCTTAATAAACAATAGCTGTGTATTTCACCTGTCTTGTAAAATTAATAAAATACATAAAAGTAAATCTCAGAGGTAGATGGGGATAAATGCTGTGGCTGACAGTAAAGACTCTGCCTGCAATGCATGAGACCTGGGTTTGATCCCTGTATGGGGAAGATCCCCTGGAGTAGGAAATGGCAACCCACTCCAGTATTCTTGCCTGGAGAATTCCATGGACAGAGGAGCCTGGCGGGCTATAGTCCATGTGGTCACAACAGAGTCAGACACAAAGGAGCAACTGACACTTTAACTTTTGGGGGGTAGGTATAAGTATTCTACTTCATAACTATAGGCTATTTCCAATATTATTTTCCCCCAAATATATAAAACTGTACATATTTGTAAAGCATTTTCCACTAATAGCGCATCTTTGTTTATTTTAAGGGACATATTTGGAGAAGACTGTGTTAGTGTAAAAGATGGTTCTATTCTTAGTGTCACAGTGGATGGAAAAACTGCGAACATAAGCTTGGAGACACGGGTATGTAGCTGTCCATTTCTACATTTCAAGACATTTGGGGGAAAAAAGGGAAAGCAAAAATTTCTTACATTTTGGCATTCCCTTCCAGTTTTTTCCTCCATTTTAAAAATTATGTTTGTGTTACCAGTTTTGGGTCCTTTTTATCTCTCTTTTGTCACAAGCATTTTTTGCATGTTGCTGCATAGAGTACATTTCCCTTGGCTTTATTACTCCACTGTTTTCTATTTACATAATGTACCTTAACCTCAGCATTTCTCTAGTGTGGTGTCCAGTTGACTCCAGATTTTTCAGAGAAGTTACTCTTTTGTTGGCAGCAAGATCCAAGTGATTTTTCCAAACAGTGGGCTTCGCGAGTGTAGGGCCTCCTCCCACCACACCCAGCAGATCTTTCAGGATTATGTCACAGGCAGAAATGAATAAGTACATCCTCCTTGTGGAGTTGTTTTTGAAGATTAAAACAGTTCTACTAAACAACACCTTTGGTATTTCCTCTGTATATACTTTGACTGTTTAGATGTTTTGAGAAAACACTAGATTTATTTTACCTCAATAAGAAAAAAAAGCTAAGAACCTAGAGAAGAAATATTGAAAGCTAGTAAACCTATGAAACAAACATTCAAATCAGATCCACTAATAATTAAAGGAAATACACATTTAAAGCATGAGACGTCACTGTTTCTGTGCTTATATTGGCACAAATTTAAAAGGGTGCTATGACTGTTTCTAATAGCCAGGACGTGGAAACAACCTAGATGTCCATAAACAGATGAATGGATAAGAAAACTGTGGTACATATACACAATGAAGTATTACTCAGCCATTAAAAGAATACATTTGAATCAGTTCTAATGAGATGGATGAAACTGGAGCCAATTATACAGAGTGAAGTAAGCCAGAAAGAAAAGCACCAATACAGTATACTAACTCATATATATGGAATCTAGAAACATGGTGATGATAACCCTGTATACGAGACAGCAAAAGAGACACAGATGCATGGAATGGACTTTTGGACTTTGAGGGAGATGGAGGAGGGGGGAAGACTTGGGAGAATGGCACTGAAACATGTGTGCTGTCGTGTGGGAAACGAATCGTTGGTCTATATTCTGTTCAGGATACAGGATACTTGGGACTGGTGCACGGGGATGATCCAGAGAGTTGATGTGGAGTGGGAGTTGGGGGGAGGGGTTCAAGATTGGGAACTCATGTACACCTGAGATGAAAAAAAATATAAATAAATAAATAAATTTTAAAAAATAAATAAAATAAAAGGGTACTATGACCCACTGCCAGTGAAAGAAGAGGGGAACAGTGACTTCCAGGGCTATTTTGGACAAGGAGAAGGCTGGAAGTTGGGTGGCGCATTCTTTCTGCAGGGTGGTTTGGTGATCTTCATCGAAAGACTTCAAAAAATAAATACTTTTATCCACAGTTCCACTTGCTGGATTTAACCAAAGAAGATAATTAGGCAAATGAGCAAAAGCATCTATAAAAGGATGTCTATTTTCGCATTGATTATAACATAGACAAACTGCAAGAGACCTACATTTCCAAGAGTAGGATCTAATAAATAAAACAACTGAAAAAATAATACGTGTGTTATACCCTTATGATGATACTATATGTACAGCCACTAGGAATGATTTATTAATGTGCAAGGTTGTCCATTGACATTATTGAGGGGGAGGAGAAAGTTACAAGATAGCAAGTATGATAAATTATCCCATTTTTCTTTTAAAGGGATATGTGTATAGCCAGAAGTCTAGAAGATTATATACTGAAAGGTTAAAAGTAGTTATCAGTAGGTCATAGAATTAAGATGTGTTCATTGCTAAATTTTGCATGAGGGATATTTATTGTGTGACAAAAATTCTTTTAAACAGCATAGTAATTTGTAGTTAAGTAACTGGGAGATGACTGGGCTTCCCAGATGGCGCAGTGGTAAAGAATCCCCCTGCCAGTGCAGGAGATGTGCTTTCTCCTGGGTCGGGAAGATCCCCTGGAGGAGGAAACTGCAAGCCACTCCAGTATCTTGCCCAGGAAATCCTATGGACAGAGGAGCCTGCAGGATACAGTCCATGGACTCAAAGAGTTGGACGTGACTGAGCACGCGTGCACAGGAGACGATGAGTGAATATAGATCCGATTTAATACCAGATGTTGAGTAGATGACCACATCTATTGCTTGCTCAGTATTGCAGTAATTTGTGTTGCATAGACTAAATTCCTTGGAGTATCATTTGCTGGATCAAAACACAGGCTATGAAGTAAACAGTTCTCTCAGCTTTCCTTTTATTCTTTTTTTCCTCCCAAGTTAGCCTCTCATTAGACCCAGTCATCATGCCGCTGGGAATCTCTGCATCCAGGTGCAGGCGCACAGGTGTGCAGTGCAGCCATTCTGGCTTTTGATAATCAAGGCCCCACCCCTCGGGAACCAGTTGTTTTTAAAGAGCATTAGTTTACCTTGCATATAATACTTCTAGACAATTGCATTAAAAGGCATGTCTGTGCTCTCGTTTTCAGACTGTAGAATGTGAAGAAGGCAGTGAAGATGACGAGTCCCTCCGCGAAATGGTGGAGCTGGCAGCCCAGAGACTGTACGAGGCCCTCACACCCGTCCACTGACAGCCTCTCTCTGTCAGCGTTCAGCCTTTTGTAATGCCTGACTCTACTTCTGTTGCTTAAAATAAAATACATTCATTTCTCTGGGGTAGCCTATTCACTTTCAATAGCAACTGGCCTTTATCCCAGCACCCTCAATACTGTTAAATCACCACCAAATTTGTCTGTTATTCTCACACTGCTGAATAAACCGCTGTCCTGATTCTACTTCTAGGCATGTATGTAGCTCCCTCAGGAACTTCAGATCTGCTCCCGGCAGCTGGGTCAGAATGTCTTATGTCCCTTTTAAGGAAAGGTAATATGTGATGGTTTGAGTTAGCATTTATATCCTCTGAATTTGAATTGCTAATTAGAGATTATCACTTAAAAAGTTTTAAGCCCCCTTTCTGTTTCTTTCCAATATTCTTACCAAATTCCTTAATTTATAGTTTATAAAATTAGGACTTTAGAGACTCAATATTATTTTCTTTGTATAATTCAATTCAGAGATATTCAAAATAGAATTTTTATGACTCAGGTTCAAGGGTTTTATTCTTATGTTGTCGAATTGTTTTATGCGTAATCAGCAGTCCAGTTTCCTCAAGTACAAGTAGTTCAGACTTGCAAGTAGCTGGACACAGGAGTGTTGAGTGCCATGTGCAGAGGGCTCAGCCCGGGGCTGCTTTCTCAGGGAAAGGGCCTGATTGCTCCCTCTGAATGAGAATGAGCACAGACCGGGGCCAGCTCTTCAGGTCACAGGCCAGCTGCAGAGCTGTTTCACTCCCTGTCAGGCTAAAGCCTCGACTCATCCAGGCACTGTTTAGTTCTTCCCTGTGCTTTGGTGATACACACGTCAGTGCCTGAATCTGAATTTTTGCTTGAAACAAAATACATCTAATTCTATAAATTATTGTACTTTGGCCCAAACCAGAGGTCTAAGGGTCACCTTTTATAAGTGTCATTTAAGATTTTGTTGAGATAAATTTAAAAACATTTTTAAGTTAATACACACTTGTGTTATCTTTACAACCCAGGTTATATACAGCAAAAAAAGCAAGTCCTGTTTCTCAGTCCCTCACCCTAAGATACCAATTTCAGTTAAGGATGCTAAGATGCTCTTGAATCTGAACTGTGGCTCTAAGTCCAGGTCATTTTCTCCCATCTGCTTCCTGCCTTGGTCTTCCTTCTCCTCTCCCTATGACTGATTCAAGAACATACCTGCCCTCAAGCCACCCCTGCTGGAAATCCTGCAGGGCTTCTTCACCTTAATTAGGGTGAAGTCCAAACCTTAACTTGGCCTCCTATGGGGTTCTCAACCCTGACTGCACATTGGAATCCCATGAGAAGCTGTGACAATGTGCTGATGCCCACATCCCACCATCTGCAGTGTTGTTAACTGGTCTGCAGTGATGCCACTTCATCAACACACTCTTAAAGCTCTCAGGTGATACTAATTGAAGCCAAGAACTCCCAACCTAAAGACAGGGTCTGCGCCTGCCTCTGCAGCTCCAGCCACTCCCCCTACACTCCATGTCCAGGCCACGCAAACAGCAACGTTTCTAACACACANCTGGTCTGCAGTGATGCCACTTCATCAACACACTCTTAAAGCTCTCAGGTGATACTAATTGAAGCCAAGAACTCCCAACCTAAAGACAGGGTCTGCGCCTGCCTCTGCAGCTCCAGCCACTCCCCCTACACTCCATGTCCAGGCCACGCAAACAGCAACGTTTCTAACACACATGGCTTCCCTGCTCTTCTTCCCCTTAAGCTCAGTTCTTTCGTGACATCCTTCTGGCTCACTTCGGTCACAGCTGTCAAACTTCATGGCAATAACTGAGGTTACAAGGACTCTCCTTTTGAGCATATGTGGGCCAGGCTTCTCTGTCTTCTAAGCCCCCACCTTGGGTCCTACCCTTGGCCCCTTTAGATCAGTTTTAGCAAGAATCCTGCTGAGTCGGTCTAGCAAAAATTCTTCACTCTTGATTTACTCAGCCAGAATAGCCACTCAGATTCCTCATCCTAATATCACCCTACCCCGCCTTCAGTGGGAACTCTGTTGGGGATTTATCTTCCCTCCTTGTGATTTCACATTCATCTGACCCCTCCCCCTGCTCCTTGGCTACAGACCCCCACTCTTCCTTCTTATATCCAGAGTTTAGTTAGTTCCATGAATCAATGCGGGGGAGTCCAGCCTCCGCGGGGGTCCAGGGGATGGCGGGATGAACGGCGTTGGCGAATTGTCAAGAACGGAGACNGCTTCTCCATCTTTGGCTCCAAAGACTATAATCAGTCTGATTTCAGTGTTGCCCATCTGGTGATGTCCATGTGTAGAGTCTTGTTTTGTTGGAAGAGGGTGTTTGCTATGACCAGTGCATTTTCTTGGCAAAACTCTGTCTTTGACCTGCTTCATTCCGTATTCCAAGGACAAATTTGTCTGTTACTCCAGGTGTTTGACTTCCTGTTTTTGCATTCTAGTCCCCTATAATGAAAAGGATATCTTTTTTGGGTGTTAGTCCTAAAAGGTCTTGTAGGTCTTCATAGGATTGTTCAACTTCAGCTTCTTCAGCGTTACTGGTTGGTGCATAGACTTGGATTACCGTGATATTGAATAGTTTCCCTTGGAAACAAACAGAGATCATTCTGTCGTTTTTGAGATTGCATCCAAGTACTGCATTTTGGACTCTTGTTGACCATGATGGCTACCCCATAGACAGTAGATTTTATTTCTTGTACCTCTCTTAAGTATCTTTTCTAAATAACAGTGACTCTAATATAGATCTCAATAAGATGCAGCCAAGGACTTCCTTGGTGGTCCAGAGGTTAGGGCTCTGTACTTCCACCGCAGGGTGGGTGCGAGTTCACTCCCTGGTCAGGGAACTAAGATCCTACGTGCCTCATGCTGTGGCCAAAAAATAAATCCTGAAATGCAGCTGACTGGCTCAAATCCTGTTGCCAGGGAAGACCCCTCACTTCCAGAGTGCTGCTGCAGTGCAGCTCCGGTAAGCCCTGAAATGACCTCGGAGCAAAGCGAACAGTGCAGGCCAAGAAGTCAGAGAGCAGAGAGAACAGGAGTGGGGCTGCTGAACAGATTGTCCTGATGACATGGATAAGTGGTAACTGGCTTTTCTTTCTTCAGTTTTCTTTCCAGCAGGGTGGATGGGGAGCGTCACTGGCTGACATGCTGGTCAGGTGAGAATAGTTTCTAGATTGATGCTTGAGTGCTTATTGATGGAGAAGAGGGGGAATGATAGTGCCGAACAGTAAGTCCCTCCTCTTCCTCTTGTCCGCCTTTCCCAGTTGGTGTATGTAAAGGGGTGGGCGGGGGCGGAGGGTAGCAGTCAAGTTCAGTTAAAACTTGGCCACCGCATGAAACCGAACCCTCAAAGTTGTGAAAAAATGTATCAGGGGTTTGGATCCAAAACATGGCTATTCACTATCTAAATAATAAGACAAGGTCTTTCTCACTTATGACCTAAATAATCAGCAAGGAAGTCAAATGAAATAATACAAAATATGTCCTGAAACTACAGTTGAATTCCTTTTTGGGTAAAGACTTTTTCCTCCCAAATTCACTTTATAAAATATAAAAGAAAGAAATATATATATGGCAGAAATAGTTGGAGTTGGGGGGAGAAATAATGATGATTTTGACATTCCATTTGCCAAAATTCATTTAAGCATATGCTAATGGAGTTATTAAAGGAAAGTATGTCCCAGTTCAAGAGGTTAAGAAATAAATGTTTAGAAACATTTCCACATTAGAAACAGGAGACACCAGGCTTTGTGATTGGGTTTCGGTAAGCTGATCAGCAGTTGTCCTCCTTCAGAAGAAACAATAAGCTGGGTGTCTGCAGCTTACATTACTTGATAATTTTCTTCAGGAGTATAACTAACACACCAAGAAAATATATTTAACGTAATTTCTGAATTTGAACTGTTTTAAAATGTCTTCATTTCTTCTTCATCTCCTAAACTAGAAATGAAAAGAATGACTTTCTAGCTTTTTCTATTTCCAAATGCTTTCTCTGTTTAAACTGACTTAACCTAAAAGCCCCAAAGTGTCGTTTCATTCCTGTTTTCTCTACTGTAAAGAAGGGTAGGAGGCTCTAAGAGCTAACTTTATTGCGTGCTTACCAGGTGCCAGAAAGCTTAAACACTTCATGTTTTTTGTCTCATTGAATCTTTACAGCTGCTGGTAGCACAGCTGGGGAGTCCTCCAATCCATTTGATAGCTGAGAAAACTAGGGTGGAGAGAGGTGCGTGAGGTCGCCCAATAGCAAGTGTCAGGTGGCCTGGCCTTGAGCCCAGGCTCCTCCCCTCTGAGCACGGACAGCAGGGACCCTGCTCTCCTGTTGGAGGGTGAGTGAGCTACTGGGTGCTGCTCAGTCAAGTACCTGGCTCGTAAGAAGTGCTCAGCAAATGCTAGCTTTTGTTTTTAGTAATTCAGTACCTGTTTAATTGATCGATTAACCTTGATCGATACTGAAAAGCAGAATAGTTATTCCAGTCGTCTGAAACTCTAGAAATGTCTGAACAATAAATGTTTTCTGAATCGTTTTAGTACTAAAATCTGGTCAGAACTGTTTGTTTACAGTTGTGATTGCTGAGTGAGTGAAAGTCTCAGTCATGTCCGACTCTTTGCAACCCCATGCACTGTATAGTCCTGGAATTCTCCAGGCCAGAATACTGGAGATTCTTTACCAGCTGACCCACAAGGGAAGCCCAAGAATACTGGAGTGGGTACCCTATACTTTCTCCAGGTATCTTCCCAACCCAGGAATCGAACCAGGGTCTTCTGCATTGCAGGCGGACTTCCCTCGTGGCTCAGACGATAAAGCATCTGCCTACAATGCTGGAGACCCAGGTTCGATCTCTGAGTCGGGAAGATTCCCTGGAGAAGGAAATGGCAACCCACTCAAGCACTCTTGCCTGAAAAATCCCATGGACAGAGGAACCTGGTAGGCTACAGTCCATAGGGTCACAAAGAGTTGGATACGACTGAACGACTTCACTTTCACTTTTCTTTACCAAGTGAGCCATGAGGGAAGCTTGTGTTTGCTAAAGACTATTTAATTAGAAGCTAGTTAATTTTTAGAACTGAGAGTAATTGTAGGGAATTCCCTGCTGCCCAGGACCCAGATTCAATCCCTGGTTGGGGAGCAAAGATCCCACAAGCCACACAGCCAATAAATAAAGAAAATTATGTGTATTTCTTAAAGATGAAGTTGTAGACCATGTATGGGTATGTCACATTTTAAAAGCATCTTGTGACAGAAAGAACAAAACTGAGCAGCTGTGGCTGACCCACAGGGAGGCCTGTGGGCTGAGATCTCCCTGATGTGGGCTCTACCCACAGAGCCTGCCTCCCCGTCCCCTGGGCTCTCTGACCTCGACCAAGGCCATGAGAGCCTGTTTGCCGCGTGGAACAGAGACTAGAAGCTTAGCAGGGGGTCCTCATGAGGGCGCCCTGAGCCCACCTCCCAACAGGCAGGTCCCTAGAGCAGCCAGGAGGCCACGTGGGGAGCAGCGTGCCCAGTGTCAGAGGCACTGTCTGCTCCCTTTGCGATGCTCCTTTCCCTCCCACCGACAACTGCCCTTTGGAAGGACAGTTCTGTCTTTAGCCATCTGAACACTTGGTGTGAATGTCTTTTGCAGACCTAAGCCTGGAACTGATTTGATTCAATTAAAACACAGAATTAACTTACCTAACTTCCAACTCTGCACATTACTAAGAATCACCTTCCTGCAACTGCCCTTCTGTACTTCCTGGATGAGCACGCGTGTGCACTGTTGCACCGGACTCTGTGGCCGCATGGAGTGTAGCCCACCAGGCTCCTCTGTCCATGGATTTTCCAGGCAGGAATACTGGAGTGGGTTGCTATTCCTTTCTCCAGAGGATCTTCCTGACCTAGGAATCCAATTCCAGTCTCCTGTAGCAGTCTGGTTCTTTACCCTATGCCTCCTGCCTGCATGGAGAGCAATACACTTAAAATAAGAAATGGAATCCCATAGGGAATCCCGAAATTTTAGCTTTAAGTAAGATCTTTGTATATTTAGTACAAAAGCATTTTAACAATTCTTAAATCTACTTAAATGCTTTTGAAATTTATTGATAAATATTAACATTTTGAATAATTCTTTTAGCCTCTGAACTTAAATTCCTATTGTTAGCCAAGAATTTATGTGAAAACCTTTCTTAATTTTCCAGTTTCTTTAGCCATTTGAATAACATGGGCACTACTAATTGTGTTAGTCAATCCAGAGAAACTTTCTTTCTTCCCCTTTCAGACAGGAACTGTAACAGTTTCAACCCTGGGCCTCACTAGCAGTTTTTTCTTGGTTCCCAGCCTTATTATAATGACTGTTTTTTTAAAATCTATAATGGCTGGCATTTATTGAGCTCCTTATGTAGATCTGGCCACTATATTACTTTTAATCATCAGGTAACCTAGCAGATGAGGTATTCGTGTTCCTCTCAGTGGTGGGGAGACAAGCTCGGGGAAATTGAGCGGCCAAGGCGCCCTTGCTGGTCGGGGGCGGCGAGGTCCAGCCACCGGGCCCTGTGAGCGCAGCCCTTGCTGTGCCGCTGCCGCGGCAGGGACTTCACTGGATAGATGTAAGGCAGGCTGGCCAGATTCTAGAGGGCTCCACTGTCGAGTGTTCTCTAAGCGGAGGCTCTAGAAGGGCTAGTTGGTTTTTTGTGATCATCATACACCAAGAACACAAGATTCAGAAGCAAATGTTCCTGAATTTCTGTTGTCACTCCTGAGACTCACAGATGCTGAGCTGTCAGAGCAGAGGCCCTCCTCCTGTCTTGGGCCTTTGGTGCCCCAGCTTCTCTGCTTAGTTGCTTACATGTAAGAATGTGAACCAGACAACAAAACTAACCACATCAGTTTCCTAACCATAAACTGAACTCTGAGATTCACTGGGGGGAAAATTGTTTTAATGGGTAACTTGAAATATCTACAAACCTACCAAAGGTCATAGCTACTCAGTGTTAGCTTCATTTCCATAGTTTGTTTTTTCAGCATTCCATACAGTACTGTGAATCAAGTCATATAGTTTTAAAGAGGAATAAAATGCTTGTAGAGCTGGTTTAAACTGAAACACAACTAATCTACTGACTCAGAACCAGGGGGTGATAGTGATGGCAGTGTCGTTGATGACCTGAACAAATGCCCCCACTGTGGGTGCTGCAGACAGTGGGGGCACACGAGCAGGCTCTGCCTGCTGCTCCTTTTAAAAGCAGCCCACCAACCAGGCATGGCACCATGAGCCCGCACAGCCCCTTCGTCTTCACAACCTCTGTCACAGAGCCCTGGGCGGACTTCCCTGGGTCTCAGAACCAGGAAGGAGTCTGACGTGCCTCAGCCCGGCCCTGCCCGTCCCACACAGTGAAGCTCGGGCAGCGTCAGCCACCGGGCACTGCCCACCTCCTCACAGACACACCCCCTCCCTCACCAAAGCGTGGCTGCAGGGGGCCGGAATCAGTTCTCTGCCCACAATTCACCTTTAACTTTTTTTTCATTTTAGAAAATGTGACGTCCTGAATCGTGGATTTTCAGGTTACAACACCAGATGGGCCAAAATTATCCTCCCCAGACTCATCAGGAAGGGGAGCGGGCTGGACAGCCCAGTGGCCATCACAATTTTCTTTGGTGCCAATGACAGTGCGCTCAAAGGTACAGGCACTTGTGTTTCCGTAGTCCATTTGTCACTGTGTTCTGTTTAAGTTCCTATACTTTTATCAGATGTTTTCATTCTCTCCCAGGAGGTAGTTTTGCCAGATTTACAGTGGGTTCCCCAAGTTTACTTCCATTCATTTCTTCTGTCTTTAATGTCAGTCAGTTTTACTCTCGGCCTCACAGAGGCCTGGGTCCTTGGCAGACCTGCAGTTTCTGGGGTTTAATGCTTTTGGAGCCCATCTGTGCTGCGCTCGGTTCCTGAGGTCCCTCTTGAGCTGATGCAGTTGGCAGGAGAGAGCCAGCCATACACGTTGCGGTGCGACTCACACTGACTGAGAAAGGACCGCTCCGGGCAGCAGCACCCCTGACCAGGCTTGAGTCCCGGGTCACGGGAAACAGGTCCAAACAGGAGGCGTGTCTCAGTATTTTTGGAAGAACTGTTGCCATGACTAGAGGCACAGCTGGCGAGCGCAGGCCCCTTTTCCTTCCCTGCTCATGAAAGGAGGGCCCTCTGATCAGAGTAACCGAGAGGAGCAGCGGCTTCCAGAGGCTTCTCCGGTGCCCCTCCCCTCTCCGCAGCGCAGGTGGGGCCCTCAGGTGAGGCTGAGAGCAGGGAGGGGGCAGCTCCCAATCTTGATAAAGGCTTCTTGCACCTGTGAGGTTATAAACTACAGGTGTTGGTAGAGACTGGAAGTGCTCTCCATGAGACAGAAATTTCCCAAAGAAGGAATTTCTTTCAATTCAGGACAAGGAAAAACAAGTATGAAAACAATGGAGGAAATTGCCAAGGAAAAAATACAGATTTATGAAGTAAAATAGCCTATGTCAAAGAAAATGACACATTAAGGAAAGTATTTGCAAAAGCATGACAACAGAAGGTTAATGTTTTTAATGTAGAAATCAAAAATATTCACTCCAATTTTTAAAAAATGGGCAGAGGCAGGAACAGATGGATCACAGCAGGAGAAATGTAGTAGTCAGTACATGTTTGGAAATGTGTAAAGCCTTCGTCACGCACAAAGTGAAAACTGAATATTGACTCACATCAGTGGGTTTAAGCAGCATTACTACCGCTGCCAAGTGTGGAAAACACGTGCTCTTATAGGATTGGAGGAGGGGCAGGGACAGGGAGGACTTGAAATCTTTCTGGAAAGCTCGACCCCGCTCATCTAGAAACCTGTCCATCCAGGTCCATGTGCAGAGACGTCTCTGCTATGTTATTTACAACAAAACTTTAGCATGCTACACAGTAAGGAAGTAGAAGCATTCACTGTGGTCACCCTACAACCAAGCACCAGGTTTCTGAGGACTCCTTGTGAACACAGACACGCTTATAATGTATGTTTAAAAAAAAACAGTATGGCCATTTATCTTTAGTGTGATCCCTCTTCTTTTTTGAAGTATACACATTGGCTTGGAAAGGACTGGAAAGAAGTACAGCCAAGTGCCAACGGTGGTTTTCTAGGTGGTAGGATCATGAGTGCTTTTACTTTCCTCCTGAATTACACTCTTGTGGGGTTTACAAAAAGCCTGCAGCGAGCCTATCTAGAAGGAAACCTTTGCAGTTATGACAGCTGTGCTTAGCTTATTTATTACTGAGAGCTTCCTTCCTGGCAGGCACCTTGCTCTCAGTGCCTAACACGTTTGGCTGATGTAATTTCACAGCAACCTCATGAGGTAGACCCTTCTGTCACCTCCATTTAACCAGCAGGAAAACGGAGGAGCAGAAAGGTGGATCATTTGTCCAAGGGCACAAGGCCAACCAGTGACAAAACCAGGCCAGAACCTGGGCAGGTTCCCTCCACGGCTCGGGTCTCCTTTACAAATCCAACCTATTGGGTTCATGACCACAGGACAGTAGGGCAGGAGAGGCAAGGGCACTTAAAAGGCTCCAAGTCAGGGCCACTGAAGTCCGTTCTATGAAGAACCCCACGCTGGAACTCTTCCCTCTTCCCCACCCTCGGTGCCACAGTTCCCCGGGAACATCACGAACGCAGCCCACCTGTGAACATGCATCAGCCTGACCTGTCAACCCCTTAAAACAAGCCTGCTTTAGGGCTGAGGTGTCTGTCTCTCCTGAGCAGACGAGAACCCCAAGCAGCACGTGCCCCTGGAGGAGTTTGTGGCGAACCTGAGGAGCATGGTGCGGTACCTGCGGTCAGTGGACGTGCCCGAGGGCAGGCTCATCTTCATCACACCGCCCCCGCTCTGCGAGGCCGCGTGGGCGCAGGAGTGCCTCCAGCAAGGTGAGTGTGGGCTCCCCGCGGGCCTGCATCCTCAGTGCTCTGTAACTCCCTATCCGTCCACTTTCAGTCATCAGAGGTCACAGAAGAGCTCCCATCGTGTCTCCTGTTGACAGAAAGCGTGTGGGGGCCAGCCCTTTGCAGAGAAACTGAGTGAGCGCTGTGGTCCCTTGCGGCTCTCACCCACTCTGGTTCAAAGTCGGATGAGTGGCTCGTCCTCCGTCCAGCAGCAGCCCCTCATTCCATACGCGAGTTCAGGCATCCGGGCCCCGCAGTCTTCCCCACCACACCCCGCACCAGCCCCCAGCCCGACTCCATCCACGTCTGGCCAGGGCTCTAGCCAGGCCACTCAGCTCCCCTCGCCCCTATCTGTCCGGTGTCCCCTAAATGCCCTTCATGGCTCCATCGGCCTTGGTCCCATGCTGGGGAGCAGGACACGCGTGACCTGTGAAGCCCGTCCTGTGTCCCAAGCCCCATGGCGGGCCAGTTCAGGTCCGTCAGCAGGTACCCGTTCACCTGCGCTGAGAAGCCCTGCAGGCAGTAGGGCTTGCACAGAGGCCAGCACCTGGGTCTCTGTTGGTTGCACTTGGATTTTCTTTTCTCAATAGGCTGCAAGTTAAATCGCCTCAACTCAGTTGTTGGTGAATATGCCAGGGCCTGTTTACAAGTAGCCCAGGACTGTGGGGCTGAGGCACTCGACCTGTGGACCCTGATGCAGAAGGATGGTCAGGTACAGCGGTGTGCATGGTCCCAAGGGGCACCCGGTACAGAGGGTCGGATGGGTGTTCCTCTCCCTCACTGGGACAGAGTGGACGCGAGGGAGGACCTGGAGAGGCTCCTGGAGAGCCAGTAGTCACAGTGCCCCGGCTTGGCCATGTTCTCTCCCTGCATTCAGCAGCTGGCACCATGCTCTGGGAAGCCCTGACAGGAGTTGGCACATAGTGAAACAAATGAGCAGTAAATGGTTAGATGGTGTGGGAAAGTACTGCTGCTAGAGAACGGGCTAGCGGCTCTCAGTGTGTCACGTCCGAAAACACTTTCCAGGGGTCTAGAGCTGGGAAGATCTTCCTTGGCCTGTAAAGTCAACCTGCTCGGGCATCAGCAGAGCAGAGGAAACTAAGGCCCAGGAGCAGTGCAGCCTGCAAGTCCTGAGCCGGCTCCTGAATGGGCGGAGCAGGGCTTGAGCAGAGGGGAAAGACCCCTCCCCAGAGGAGAAAGGGCTCCCACGGTCAGAGTTCTTGAGATCGGGGGCCGCAGGGGTCTGGACTCTTGGCTGGATGGTACAGATTCTTTTTACCTGCAAGTTTTAATCGCGCACCTGTCAGTATAATACCCAGACTAAGAGTCAGGACAGCTCGGGGCCCAGTGTGTCCAGTCGAGTGCTGTATTCACTCGCTGATTCTCTTCTTCCATCTGCTAAGCCAGAAGGACGCATCATCAGCTCAGGTGCTTTCTGATGCTGTGAGCACGGGGCGCTCCGTGTGTCCTACATAGACAGTCAGGGCCTCTGTAGAGGACAGGGGGCATGGGACGAGCCAGGGCAGCTCCAGAGGGCCGCCGGTCAGGTTGGGGACCCGCCAGCAGACCAGCACACGCCTTTAACCGAGTTCTCTCCCCCTCACAGGACTTTTCCTCCTATTTGTCAGACGGACTACATTTATCACCAAAAGGAAATGAGTTTGTATTCTCCCATCTCTGGCCTTTGATAGAGAAGAAAGTCTCCTCCCTGCCTTTTCTGCTCCCCTACTGGCGAGACATAGCAGAAGCAAGACCGGAACTCAGTCTCCTGGGAGATGGGGACCACTAGTCACTGAGAACCAGGTCCTGTTGTCTCTACAGAACGTGAAGTCACTGGTGCACAAAGACCCCAAGGTCGAAGAATTTTTTAAAAAACATTTTAAGTCTTTTGCTCATGACTCTGGAACAAAAAGTACTATCTGCCACCAAGATGAATAAAATCATTAGAATTTTCTTAGGACAGCTTTGTACCTAGGTATATCATGTTTTGATAATAAATATTTATTGATTGATGCAGGTGTCATGTGTGCCACAACTACAAAATACGCCCCGGGCAGCTTGTTAATAAGTGGGAAAAAAGGTAAAGACAGTTTTGTTTCTTAAAAAGTCACAATTTTATAAAAAATGGTTTTCTTACATTCACTCATACATACACCCACACACCCCACTCACCACCTATCCGATTGCAGAAGTGTAACTACAATGTAAGAATATCATGACTGGTTAGAGACAGCAAATACCATAAGGTACAGGTTCAAGTATTAGTGTAACAGGTATCTGCGTAACAAACGTCCTTAGAAAAAAAGATACGATTTGTCACAGGTTTGGATGATTGCCCAAAGCTTACAAGTTATCTCAGTTAAAATGTGTTGGCTGGTGAGCACATTTCAGAACTCAGCAGGGGGAAAAAGCTTTTAAAGCAGATCAGAATTCAACCTGATGGTTTTTATCCTTCACATAGTAAACGCAGACGTTACTGAAGCACTAGGTCAAGAGTGAACACAGGTGAATACCAAGGGTTCTTAGAAGTCAGTTGTGTGGGGAGAAAGCCCCAGGCCAGCACATCACACCCCGTTCCTTTGGCAAGAACCATCTCACGTACCCTCTTGGCCACTGGTGTTTGAGCAGAGGCAGTCATACCCTTACTCTGAAGTAGTTCAGGTTTTCTGAGTGGCAGATGTTTTAAGAGCATGATAACAGTGCTGACAGAAGATGCTTACAAAACACAAAAACTGCCCAGCTAACTAGGGTCCAACAACTGTTGGCAGGATTTTGTAGATTCATTTGGCTATAATTTGTAACCTTCACTATAAGCTAGACTGTTTTAATTCTAGAAATTAGAAATTCTAACAATTTAGAAGAAACATTAACTTATTTCTTAGTGTAATTCCCTTCTTCTGTTACAAGTTCTAGGTATTACCTAGAACTACCTAGAAACAGAACCCACATTTTGGAGATCATGTGTAACTTGTTGGTTTTATCTCCCTTTGTCTTGAAGGCAAAAAGTAAATCTGTCTGGTTACCCTCACAACAAAACCACTACATGCCTATGTTCACCAGGTAATTACAGTGTATTTAAAAAATAAACTGATCATCTCCCTAATCAGTGCTATTCTCAATGTAAAACGTTAATTTACAAAAACGTAAATATTCATAACCTAATCCAGCCATAGTTTCTGCTTTTGTACCACAGGTTGAAGGATACTTTAAAGATCAAAAAAACTGAAACCTGAAAGCCTCAAAATAAGCCAGATTCACCTTACCTCTTCAAAGGAAAAGGGCCTGACCATGCCAGTATTATGTATGCAAAGGAAGTCCAAACACATGACCAGCATCTGCTGTGAAGTCACTTCCTTATTTCTCCCGAATCTTCACAAAAAATATGCAGTGATTTGGGGTCAAGTCCCTAAAAAATATTCTGTCCAGCAAGTCAGAGAGCCCGGTGTGCGGCTGGGGACTAGCACTCCGTCTCCTTGCTGTCCACGCGGTTCTGACGCTGCAGCTTGAAGGACGAGGCCTTTTCACTTCTGGTGACCGGATGGTCTGTGAGGTCCTCAAATGACTTGGCAGCTGCACTGCTGTTTGGGAAGGGATCCTTCTCAAAGCCATCCTCATCGGCATGCGAGTCCATGCTCGGGTCCTCCTGGATGGTGTCCATCCGCTGGTGGTCCAGCTTCGGGGCCAGGGGCGCGGAGGGCGCAGGGGGTATCACAGGGGTAGGCTGCAGGCGACCAGGGGTCTGGGGTGCAGGAAAGGGCTTGATGATGCGCACCGAGGCCGAGTCCATGCTGCTCAGCATCTCGACGTTCTGAAAAGACATGGGGCAAGGGGTGAGCCCCACCAGACGGCTGCACCAATCAGCACCCTGATCCCCACCCACCTTCTGAGGAAAGCCCCCTCAGAAGCAATTAAACAGCTGCCAAGTGTCCTGACAACCCATGTGTCAAGACCCAAGAGTCAGAAAAACCCTTGTCAAGTTAAGATCCCAAGACACGAAAAGCTCTCCAAACGTGAAAATAAGTCAGCGCCGAACAGCAAACTGCTCAGGGCAGTGGGGAGGGCAGAGCGGAGTTCCTCTGTAGAGTCAGTTTCCATCCAAGCAACTAAAAGGTCACCGTCAAGAGAATTCACCTTCACATCCCGCCTGCCAGAAGATGGCCCTCCAGCCAAAGAAGGCGCAGCTAGGGCGGCCAGTGAAGGTGTCTGCTTAGCGGGCCTCCAAACACATCTGAAAATGACTTCCTTTTGTGTGAGATACTTACACTGGGGTGGAACAGAGACAGAGACTCAAACTGCTTATCCAGTTTCTTATCCTAGAAAGACAAGAGCAGCAGGGTCATTCCTACAACTTGCTCAGTAGAGGCTCCATCCTCCTAAGCCCCTCCTAATAGTAACTAGTGAAGAGCTAGCTTAGAGCTTGAGTTGTAGGAAGAGGGAGCAGGTCCAGCAGATGAGAATGTGAGTTCTACTCAAGCTTCAGGGGTTCTGCCACAAGTGTTTCTTCTTACACTTGAAGGAAGCATGTTTTTTGGCATTAACTGCAGAAACAGGCAAGGTTTAAGTGCTGTTTTTCTGAAAAACTTGCCCCACACCCTGGGCAGGAACAACCAGGGCACCTCTGTGCATGCTCAGCACTCAGAGGCAAGGCTGACCCTAAGGGCAGCCCTGGGAGGCGGAGGGGCAGTGCCCGCGGCCTCACTTGACACTGACGTCAAAGTGCCCGAGACCCCCCAGCTTCAGTACTCTTCTCAGCGTGTACTGAGCTTCTGTGGCCCAAACTCAGAGGACCTAGGCCTCAAGTCCCAGACTGGCCTTCAAGTCATACTCTGGAAGGCTGGACACACGGTCCCTCACCGCCCTGCTCCCTGTCTGGGGCTGACTAGTGACAGGTGACCACAGGCGAGGCAGGAGGCCGAGCTCAGGCCTGACTGCCCCGATCACCTTCTGTGCTTGGAAGCCCACTGCCCGCCCTCCTGTCGGCAGCTCTGCTCAGAAATCTCTAAGGTCAGGCCTCCACAGTGGACGGCACTGTCGCTGTGTGTCAGAGCTTCAGCTCTTTTAACAGAGCAGGACTTGAGCAGGTTTCCTCAGGCCCATCAACCTGAGGAAGAACCGTCACGAGACAGCGCCGCGAGGGAAGGCGGCCAGGGCCATGAAGACCCGAGAGTTCCCAGCATCGGAACCTCCCACATGCTCAAGGGAGGAACCCTGCTCAGGGCTTTCAGAGCAAAGGCCTGCAAGCCTGGGTCTGAGCACCTCGTCTCTGCACAGTAGACAGATCTTCACTTTCCCACAGAAGCAAGGAGAATGGATTTATAAGAAAACTTATAAAGTACTGGAGCTTCTCAAAGTGCAACCAAGCTTGTTAGCTGTTACTCGTCTTGAACAATCAAACAACTGCTCCGTGTCCTCACAGGGAAGGATCCAAACACCCCAAACGGTGCTGCCAGGACCCTGGACGAGATGGGGCAGCATCTCTGGACGGCTGCTGGTTGCCATCTGTGCTCTGACAACAGCCTGAAAATGCTCGTGCCACAGCTTCACTCAGAAGTCCTAGACAAGTCGAGCTGAACAGTCTCTGCTGCTTAGACAGTATAAAATTCCTCAGAAATTACACACGAGAACAAAACAGCCAAACACAAAAAACACCATTTTAAAAAATTTAGTCTTTTAACAAGATATGCTTTCCTAGGGCTAACACCAGAAATGTCATTAGAAACAGGTCAGAGTTTTCTAAGAATAAATTTTATCTTTTCAAAACAGCTCTATGGTTGGAGGTGCTCCAAAATGTTTCAATTACTTAAAAACTGGTGACTTACCACACAATGGACCAGAATGCTGAAAGGAATCCAGAATATCAAGGAGAAAACCAGGACGGAACCAACAATGTTGTCTGCTAGAAACTTCCCTGTGAACAGTTCCAAACAGTGAATGTCCTGAGCAAGGACTCAGAAGTCGAAAAGCAGCGTTTAAGTTTAGAGTATCATCAGGTGTCAGGGGCATGAGCTGGCACTGAGAGTCCGGACCCATGCCACCCACACCAGACCCGAGCACTTCCCCACACACGGGCGCTCTCCCCAGAAAGGCCCAACACACTTGTGGAGGACACGTCACATCACGGGGCAGCCCACCGGTCCCCAGAGGGACACCGCAGGGCGCTCCTGCTGGAGGTGGCTCCTACTAGGAACCATACTCGCCAAGACAGTGCTGCTGCTGTCCGGGCACTGTGGTTATTTCTGGGACTAAACTCAATTATGCACCCTAGAGGACACAGTGTGCATCCTCACTTCCGGAACACCTGAGACCCAGTTATAAATAAATGACTCTCACATCACGCAGGATTCTGGCAATCTACAGCTTACAGTCTACAATCTGATGCATGCTTATGCTGTCAAGAGTTCATCTCCAGTAAAGCAGTCTGTACTTTCTCTTCCCTTGTCTGAATATCTGTGAATCCATGCTATACAGGTGCAGACCTATAAGTCCATTTTTTTTTAAGCCAACAAAGTCATTTCAGAACGTAAGTGGTGACTATTTCCATCCTCTATTGAAGGACTGTTAGTCGCTCAGTTGTGTCTGACTCTTTGTGACCCCAGGGACTGTAGCCCACCAGGCTGCCCTGTCCATGGGATGCTCCAGGCAAGAATACTGGAGTGGGTTGCCATTTCCTTCTCCAGGGGATCTTCCCAACCCAGGGATCGAACCTGGGTCTCCTGCATTGCAGGAGGATTCTTTACCCACTGAGCCACCAGGGAAGCCCATTGCAGGATTCGGGCATATCAGTCTAAAACCACACTTTCTAACATTGTCAGGGAAGTCAGCTCAGTTCTAAGCAGCCTCCCGCCCAGGGAAACCACGTACCGAAAGTATTGATGCTCAGCTTGTCAATGAACTCCCAGAAACGTTCAATGACATCCTGCACTCGCTTCTCACATTTGCCCTGAGAACAAAAAACGTCAGGTGTTACTTCGACGGCCATGCATTTAGAAAGAACGTGGCTTCCTTCATGTTAAAACACATAACTACTTCTCACTACTGCACTTGACTAGTTTAAAAAAAAAATAAATAAACACATAACTAATGAGAAAAAGGATCCAATGAAACCAAACAGCCCAAGAGACCCACCTGTGACACTGAAATGGGGACCTAAAGTCCATTTTTATAAGTGAATTTAGAGTCACCAGAAGACAAACTCGAGAAAACCAGTCTGTTAGAGATGGGCCAATTCCAGTAAAGATTGCACTGATCACACACACACACACACAACCAGCCAGCCTGCTGATCACACACACACACACACACACACACACAACCAGCCAGCCTGCTGATCACACACACACACACACCAGATGGCCTGCTGATCACTCACACTCACACTCACACACACACACACACACACACACACACCAGACGACCTGCTGATCACTCACTCACTCACACACACACACACAAAACCAGACAGCCTGCTGATCACACACACACTAGCAACTCTCTTCTCTGAGTGTGCCGGGATAGTTAATGTTTCTGTGAGGAGCACCAGGATCTGACGAAGGCCACCGACAGGTCGTTCCTACCTACTCTGTACCCATTTCAAGGTCAGAGCCCACAGTTCTGCAGCATGAGTTTTACAATTAGCTTAGAAAACCAAATGGGAAGTCAAGTCGTGTCCAACTCTTTGTAACCCCATGGGCTATAGCCTACCAGGCTCCTCTGTCCCTGGGATTTTCCAGGCAAGAGTATGTAAAGTGGGACTCACTGCCTGAAAGCAACCAGCTTTAGCATGAAGCCCCCAGGGCCTGTGCGGTCTCCTGAAACACCCACAGAACCTACCTGGACTCTCACATGAGGACAGTGGTCAGACGTGGCACCGTCTGTGTTCTGATTTCCTTCCATTTGCAAAGCCAAGCATTTACAAAACAAAAACTTCACATGAATAAATACTGTACATAAATACATACTCACATTCATGTCACAGAAGCCTACTGTACAGGGCTTGCCCTTCCTCAAAAACAAGTTCTTCTGTTCGGCGTCGACATAAGGCATGCAGCGGCCCGAGGGGTCCCTGCAGCACACCTTGCAGGAGTTGTCAGTCTCTGAAACAGCGAAGAGCCTCACATATGTTCGGTCCTCTGCTGCCCTGACCCTGCTGAGCCCCCAGGGCGTGGTTGGGCTGGCAGGCAAGGGCCACCTCCACCCCTCCTGCCTTGGACACGCACTCACCATTACACGCACAAGACTCCAGCCTCTGCTCGCGCTCGCAGAAGGGCACACACTTGCCGTCCTTACACTTGCCGAGATCCAGGCACACGGTGTCATCGGCGGCGTTTCCAGGAGGCGGGCACTCGCTGCTGTTACCTGCAGCGCAGGGCACACGGTCACCATGAGTCACCCAGACCTGCTCCATCGGGAGCTGGAGAGCACCGTGCCGAGCACTATGCTGCCCAGTGTCCACTCAGCCCCGCAGCCTTGCCTCCATCAGTACCTACTCGTTCCAGGTATCCTGCTTTTTTACCTCTTTGTAGTGAAACAAAACGTGTGTATAAAAGAATGTGTATGTAAAACAGATCCCTACTACTGCCACTGTAAAATAAAAGATGCCTGTGAGCCCTGACCTGACTGCACACCACTACCCCAGACAGCCTCCTGCCCACAGCCCTCCCCAGCCCAAACACCCACCACCATGGCCACCCTTCTTCACTCTCTTCCATTCCTCTCACCTCAGAACCTTAACGCACGCTGCTCAGTCCCCAGAGGGTTCTTGTCTCCCTCTTTCAGGAGGCCAGGCTGGCCTTCCTCACCCTTTACATTTTCTCTCAAGTATCTCCTCCTCCAGGTAACCTGAGGACCACACCTCTGCTGGAGGCTCCTCACCCCATCAGGTCCCATCACTGCATGCCGCCTTCCCCCAACAGCACCTCTCCCAGTGTGCATCCGTCTGAGATCTGTGAGGCCCCATCACTGCANTTGAATCTATTTGTCACTTCCACTATATAATCGTAAGGGATTTGATTTAGGTCATACCTGAATGGTCTAGTGGTTTTTTCCTACTTTCTTCAATTTAAGTCTGAATTTGGCAATAAAGAGTTCATGATCTGAGCCACAGTCAGCTCCTGGTCTTGTTTTTGCTGACTGTTTGGAGCTTCTCCATCTTTGGCTGCAGAGAATGTAATCAATCTGTTTCCGGTATTGACCATCTGGTGATGTCCATGAGTAGAGTCTTCTCTTGTTTGTTGGAAGAGGGTGTTTCCTATGACCAGTGCGTTCTCTTGGCAAAACTCTGTTAGCCTTTGCCCTGCTTCATTCTGTACACCAAGGCCAAATTTTCCTGTTACTCCAGGTATCTGTTGACTTCCTACTTTTGGATTCCAGTCCCCTATAATGTAAAGGACATCTTTTTTGAGTGTTAGTTTTGGAAGGTCTTGTAGGTCTTCATAGAACCATTCGGCTTCAGCTTCTTCAGCATTACTGGTCGGGCATAGACTTGGATTACTGTGATACTGAATGGAGCCCCATAAGCATTTGTTAAAATAGTAAAAGAATAGTGTTGTGATAGCTTGAATGCCCTGAGTGATGCAGCACAGATAGCAATTCATGCTGACACATTTGCTGAACTGCGAATCCCCTAGAAACAGTGTGTCCTGTGATGCTCTGTATATGTCTTATGGTGGGAGAGATCTTGGGGATAAGGAGTGAGGCAGCTCCCAGACTCTGCATATCCTCAGGGAGGATGTGTTTGCACAGATGCTCTGGGCCTGTGTCTCCAGACTGTTGGGTTTGTTAAGGGGGTGGAGTTCCCCTCCAGCTAGCTATAGGCATGATTGCTCTGTCTTCAGAGAAGGCAGNGGATAAGGAGTGAGGCAGCTCCCAGACTCTGCATATCCTCAGGGAGGATGTGTTTGCACAGATGCTCTGGGCCTGTGTCTCCAGACTGTTGGGTTTGTTAAGGGGGTGGAGTTCCCCTCCAGCTAGCTATAGGCATGATTGCTCTGTCTTCAGAGAAGGCAGTGGCACCCCACTCCAGTACTCTTGCCTGGAAAATCTCATGGATGGAGGAGCCTAGTGGGCTGCAGTCCATGGGGTTTCAAAGACTGAGCGACTTCACTTTCACTTTTCACTCTCATGCATTGGAGAAGGAAATGGCAACCCACTCCAGTGTTCTTGCCTGGAGAATCCCAGGGACGCGGGAGCCTGGTGGGCTGCTGTCTATGGGGTCGCACAGAGTCGGACACGACTGAAGTGACTTAGCACGAGCATCAGCAGCTCTGTCTTCTGACTCACCAGTTCCCAGTCCTGGGCCATCCCTAAACTCATTTTTCTGTCAGTTACTGGGGCAGGGGTGGGGGTAGGGGGTGGAAAGCAAACTGGTTATTGAAAAGCAATATTGGAAAGCAAACTGGTTATTGAAGGTTTGGAGAGCAAACTGGTTATCAGGTCATCAGAGCCAGAGATTAGGCTCTAAAAACTTCTTAGTTTTTCCTCAGACATTATGCCTTGAGACTGTGGTGTTTTGTATGTGTGTGTGTGTGGTAGGGTAGCCTACCAGGTTCCTCTGTTCATGGGATTCTCCAGGCAAGATTTCTGGAATGGGCTGCCATTTTCTTCTCCAGGGGCTCTTCCCAACCCTGTGGTCAAACCTGTATCTGCTGTGTCTCCTGCACTGGCAGGTGGATTCTTTTCCACTAGCACCACCTGGGAAAGTGGTAGCTTCTGTATGTGTTCAGTTCAGTTCAGTTCAGTTGCTCAGTTGTGTCTGACTCTTTGCAACCCCATGGACTGTAGTACGCCAGGCTTCCCTGTCCATCACCAACTCCTGGAGCCTACTCAAACTTGTGTCCATCGAGTCGGTAATGTCATCCAACCATCTCATCCTCTGTCACCCTCTTCTCCTCCCACCTTCCATCTTTCCCAGCATCAAGTTCTTTTCAAATGAGTCAGTTCTTTGCACCAGGTGGCCAAAGTATTGGAGTTTCAGCTTCAGCATCAGTCNGTCCATTGAGTCAGTGATGCCATCCAGCCATCTCATCCTCTGTCATCCCTTTCTCCTCCTGCCCCTAATCTCTCCCAGCATCAGAGTCTTTTCTAATGAGTCAATCCTTCACATGAGATGGCCAATGTACTAGAGTTTCAGCTTTAGCATCAGTCCTTCCAAAGAACACTCAAGACTGATCTCCTTTAGAATGGACTGGTTGGATCTCCTCGCAGTCCAAGGGACTCTCAAATTGTTTTACACGTAATTTAAAAAGAAAGCACCTTCCTGAAACTGGTTATTACAGTAAAGACTAACACTGAGCACAGCCAGAAGGTGTTTTTTAAAGGTTGACTGAGATATCCAGGCTCCTGATATGTGACAAACTAATGTGATACTGACAGATCACAGAATGTTTGAATCATGAGTTAACATAAAATGCACATTTAAAAGCTGAAGGAAGAATCGAAGTGAGATAAAACTTCACATCCACTAGGATGGCTGTGATCAGAAAGATGGGGGAATTCCCTGGCAGTCAAATGGTCAAGACTGTGCTTCCACTGCAGGGGGCACAGGTTTGATCCCTGGTCGGGGATCATACTGTGCAGAGCGGCCAAAAAAGACAAATAACAACAAGCACTGGTGAGGATTTGTAGAAATTGGAACCTTCACACATGCTGGTGGAAATGTAAAATGGCGCAGTCACTTTGGAAAACAGCCTGGTAGTTCTTCAAAGGACTAAACAGATGTACCACAGGACCCAGCAATTCTAAAACTGGATACACACAGACACACGAGAAATGAAAACCTAAGGCTACACAAAGACTTGCACACAAATCTGCATAGCAGCATTATTCACAGCAGCCAAAAAGCAGCGACAATCCACAATCCATTAATTGATGAATGGATAAGAAAATGTGATATATCCATACAATGGGATATTATTCAGCAATAGAAACAAAAGAAGGACTGATTCATGCTACAGCTTGGATAAATCTTGAAAACATTCTGAAAGTAGCACACATATTTATGATTCCATTTACATGAAACATCCAGATTAGGCAAATCCATCAACATAGAAAGCAGAGTAGTGGTTGTCTGGAGCTGGGAGAATGAGATTTGAAACCCAGCTAAAGGGTCTGAGTTTCTTTCTGAGGCAATGAAAAGTGACTGGTATGGATGCACAAACATGAATGTGCTAGAAACCAATGAACTTACACTTCAAGTGGACAGGTGGTATGATATGCTTATTATCTCTCAATAAACAAGTTACAAAAATACAGCCAAGCAACCAAAGGATGTATAAATTTAAAAATATAAGATGGGATAGATACACCAGACAAATAAGAAGGATACCACGACCACACAGGTAGCAAACTGAATGTTAAACAATTTGAAAGAGTATGTGCATAACTGTTTCACTCTGCTGTGTGCCTGGAACTAAAACAACTGTAAGTCAACTGTGCGCCAATAAAAATGTCAAAAATTTTAAAAAAATTAAATCAGAAAGGAGTATTACATAGTGATGAAGGAACAGCAAGACCAAGAAGCTTGATAATACAGCTTGGAGATTTTTGAAAGGAATAACTGACAAAACTACAGGGAATATTGACAATCAATACAGATAATCTTAAAACTAGCTCCAGATAGATTAAAGTCCTGAAGGTGAAAGATAAAATTATGACGCTAACAGAACCAACCGTGGAAAATATCTTTGCAATCATAGCGTGCTGCATCAACTCAATTCTGTCCATGAGGTAAAAGGTTCGAGTCATCTGAATGAAACCCAACTCTGCTTTCAAATGCAGGCATCCATCTGAACACAACTCAAAACATATACACACAGACACACAGAAACAAAATGACAGATTTAAGTGAAAGATTTCTGTTCCAAAAGGACAACAGATAGGAGGAAGGAATATGCAGTATTTAAACCAAATAGATTATCATGAAAGAACTCCTCCAAATCAATAATAGCAAAAATTAAACCCAATTTTTATAAATGGACCAAATAAATGAACTAATTACGTGAAGAAATCTAAATAGCTAGCAAATATACAGATGTTCATCAAAAATTTAAGTAAGGAGAAGAAATCACTTTACACTCAGACTGGCAAAAAAGAGCTACATAATACAGTGTGTTGACAAGGACATCAGAATACAGGAACCTGGATGCCCCACAGTGGCACTGAGTAACCCATACTGCTGTTCCAGAGACCACTGGAGTGCCACCCTCCATGACTAGGCAATTCCATACTTCCCTATGAGCCCAGGAAGCCCTCATGGCTCCCAAAGGAGACATGTGAGGATGCCCAGTGTGGTCCTACAGGCAGTATTAGAGAAATCCTAGCGGCTATTGCTTGGTGAACAGATAAGCAAACACAGTATATCATAGTAAATCACTGGAAACCCAACAAGGGCCCAAAACAATGAACTAGACACACACAGAAATACAAAGCAATAGAATACACAATTGTAAAAACATGGCATTGAGTTTTCAAAAAAGATCTAATGTAGAGTATCATTTCAGCACATTAAAAACACACATGTAGAGAGTTCCCTGGTAGTCCAGGGGCTAAGACTCTGTGCTCCACTGCAGGGGGCCACGCGTTCCCTGGTCAGGAAACTAGAGCCCACATGCTGCAACTAAGATCCAGGGCAGCCAAATAAATAAATATATATATTTTAAATGTACAGAAAATAACGGGCTTCCCAGGTGGCTCAGTGGTAAAAACTCTGCCTGCCAATGCAGGAGACACAGAGATGCAGGTTCAGCCCCTGGGCCGGGAAGATCCCCGGAGGAAGAAATGGCAACCCACTCCAGCATCCCTGCCTGGGAAATTCCATGATCAGAGGAGCCTGGCGGGCTATAGACCATGGGGTCACAAAGAGTTGGACAAACAACTTAGCAACTCAACAACAACAGCAACAAAAAATAACACTACCTCAAGGACATACACCTATCCAGGCAAATATCAAAGACACTAAAGTTGATGCCTATGAGGGAAAGGAGAATGGAAGTGAATGATCGCAGGTCTTGCAGTGACCAATGCAAAGCGTGCTGCGATCAACTCAACTGTCCGTGACATAAAAGGTTTGAGTCATCTGAATGAAACCCAACTCTGCTTTCAAACGCAGGTATACCCGTCTGAACAAATTATTCTAAGAGAACCACCAGGAGGACATACCTGTACAATAAGACACGCCTTTGCAAGTAGCGTTAATGGCCTCCTGGCACTTCTTCTGGGCCGTCTCAAACTGACAGTTTTTACAGCAAGGACTGTTCCTATCACTGCAGAGGAAGAGCACACAGTCCAAGTCAACGGCCAGATGCACAGCTCAGACTGTGGCCATGCCACAGGCCCCGAGAGGGCAGGGCAGTGTCTCCTGAGGCCACCCACTCCCGCGCAGACTCCCAGGTGCTGGCACCACTGGACATGGTCCCTCTGCCCTTCCTGATGCAGACACGGGCAGCAGAGTGGTCCACACTGACTCATCTTTAAAACAACTTGGTGTCCTTGGTTTTCATTCACTTGATACATTTTTTTTTAAGGGACTTTTTTTTTTAAAGGGACTTCCCTGGTGGTCCAGTGACCTCCCAATGCAGGGTGCGTCAGTTTTCAATCCTTGGTCAGGGAACTAAGATCACTCATACCGCATGACCCAGCCAAAAATTAAAGCAAAAAAACAAAAACAAAAACCAACCCCACGCGGCAATCAGTAGTCAAGAAACTAGGCAGCCTGGTCAGTATTTACAGTGTTAATATGCACTGTATACAGTTAAATCTGCCATAAATTAAAGTTACCCCCTCTACTTCTAAGCCAGGCATGGGACATTAAAAATGGAAATATAAGACTTCTAACTTGTAACCTGTAACAAGTTAGAGGTTTATAACAAAACCTTCCTCCACATTTGGTTTCTGTGATTCAACAGCATTCTTTAAGGCTTTTCTACAGCACAGATACACAGTGATGAGTTTATGTCCCAGGATTGTTGTTATGAAGGAATGTGGCCATAAACCTCCTTGCTAAGTCATCTTCGTAATCTCTGCTTCCTTAGGATTCTCTGTACTACGGCATCACTACAGCAGAGAGGATGCAAGACCGAGGATTTGTCATGGAATGTCAAACTGCTTCCCAGAAAACATTTTTTTTGCTGTACAGGGGTAGACACACACTTTCACAGGCCCTCTAATGATTCTAAAGGCCCTGCGTTTTCAGCCCACCATTTCGGGGATACCTCGTTAGGCACCCGAACACCTGCCATGCCGCACCCCTCACCTGCACTGCACACCCGGCCTCAGCGTACAGTCGCTGTTGCAGCAAGTGTCGTTGTTGAGGTACATGATGCCAGGGTCGCACTCCTCGCCCTCGTCCACTCTGGAGTTCCCGCACACTTTGTTGCTGCGTTCTTGGAAACATTCCTGGGACTTGCTTTCAATGGTCTTATAGATGGACTGTTTACTGCAGTTTGAAAACATCTTAAGAGAAAAAAGGCCACATAGGACCCAAGACAACATAAAAATTCAGGTAGTGTTTGTGCTTATTCTCCAGGAACAAACTTTAATGCAAAAGCCACAACCAGAACCAGCTTGAAGGCTTTTCAGGTTCACTGTTGCCTTTAAATGCCATTTGCATGGCACCTTCCTCAGCAGGAGGCTAGAAACATTATGTCAATTTGGTGAAGAGCCTAAAATTCTTCACAGGAAAGTAAGCTACACAAATGCTGAGACCAAACACCTTCACCAGTCGGGCATGAGCAGAGAGTCACCAGACTAAGCTCAGTGACTTAGTGGCCAAGTGACCCCACTCAGAGTGGCCCCACTGCAGGGACACTGAGAACTGGGCAGACCCCTTCACCCTGTCATCCTAGATTCAATGATCCAGGCCTGCAGAACACATCTGCTCTGATTCCCTAAATTTACATCAGTCATCCATGTTTAAAGTGTTTTAACAGCTGAGTTTAGTAGGAGGTGTGATACTACGTGTGTGTGTGTGTGTCTGTGTGTGTGTGTCTGTCTGTGTGTGTTCTATTAAAAGGTTAAATTTCAAATTATTACCTAAACGTCTTCGTAGGTTCCCAAGATCTTAAGTTTGAGTTGCTACAGCTGACCCTGGCTTGTCCACTTGATATGCAAAACCACAGAAATGACCTACATTTGGGCATTTTTCCTGATGCTCTAAAATAAGAGTCCAGCTCCCAAACAATTTGAAAATATCAAGAAAAGCAGAACAAGATTTGGGTAAAACTCAGCCCGAGTACTTTTAGAGGTAGGGCCTCCACCGTCTGCAAATGACTACAATGGTTGCATCTGCCACCCAGACAAGTGCCGTAAGACCCGTGAGGAGCAGAGCACAAGACCCTTGTAAGGCAGCATAGAACAGACACTCGGCTCTGGCCACAGCTCCTGGCATAGAGCTCCGGAAACCGCCATAAGTTCCTAGGTAACAGGAGTGTCTTTTGTTCTAACGAGCAGACTCTGAGTGGGCTCCTGAGTGGGCGCTGGTCACCAGAAAGACCAAGCCATGGTTAGAAGCTTGGAATTTTCAGCCCCACTTCCCATTCTTTTGCAAAAAGGAAAAAGGACCAGACAGACGTCTATGAAGACTTTCAGTTTAGACTCTACAAGTGAGCCGCAGCCACTCTCAAGAAGTCACTGACGATGTTTCCCATGTCCCAAGTCAACGAGTGTCGAGTATTCCAGACACCTTCAACAGAATATGATCTCTCTACTTACTTGACAAAGTAAATATTACCTACTGCATACCAGGTACCCTGAATGGAGCACTGGAGACAGAGCTGTAAACCAGAAAGGCAAGCGCCTTACCCACAGGATACTTACATCTGGCAAATTACATATTCTGTTGCAAAAGTTTATTAAAACACGCAAATTATGAAGCAATGTAGAGCTAATATGAATGATATGCTTATAAATGAAAGAAAATTTTAAGTGAAAGTCTAAGCCCACCAGACCCTGCAAACTAGGATTCCAGTGCAAGGCATTAAATAATTAACTTTCCATACAGCTCAAAGCAACACATGATTAACTTTGACAACACACAGTCCAAATTAGCAGTTAGACTGACCGTGTTTCATGGTACTTGGTAATGTGCAATTCTATCCCTAGCTGCTGCTGTCCAGTCAGTCAGTCGTGCCTGACTCTTTGTGACCCCACGGGTTGCAGCATGAGTGGAAAGCTTTTCTGGGCTCTCATTATCATTCAGCATCATCTCTTCCTCCCTGATCACATTTAAAACAAAAGCGCCAGAAGACACGTACCTTATTGTTCTCGTGGTCACCACTCACAGCTATGGGGTACATGACGTACTTCCCTCCCTGGTCCTCATTTGGGGCACATTCCGCCAGACCATCTGGGTCATGCTCTGCTCCAAAGTTGTGCCCCAACTCATGAGTTGTAACGAGGTCAGCTTCCTGAAGGATCACACAGGGAAAACATTACTTCCTAACACCTAACCATCACCTGCTGTGGCCAGCTGGGCTCCTCCCTCTTAAATGCGACCTGATCAGTCAGATTCAGATCAACAACAGGGCAACAGTTGGACTACGACTTCTTCTATCAGTTACAGAAATTAAATGGAATGTTTAAGATTGTACTGAATACTGTTAAGTAGTATTACATGGATGAATTTATTATTATTTTTTTTTGTCTCAGGTGTACATGAGTTCCCAATCTTGAACCCCCGCCCCTACATGGATGAATTTAAATCAATGTAAGAAAATATAAATTAAAAGATAGACTGGAACACTCAATAAGGAACCAAACACTGACCATTCCAAAACTGCCTGGCACTGATAAACCAAAGAGCTAATAACCAATTACTCAAGCCCCCCCGCCCCACCACCCCTCATCTCAGTCACACTCCTGTTAGATCTAAGTGTGGTAGGAAGGTTAAAACTTGACAACTAAAGAACAGCAAAACAATGTTCCTTATCCCAGTGACTGAATTCCTGCCCAATGACAATCTTAATGACCGAGAGGATTTTGTTCAGAATCCAGTTGAAGGGTTGTACTGAACTTAACAGATCACCAGAGGATTTCTATCTGAATAATGGTAAATTTAGCCGGTAAAGCTAAAAATTTTCCCACATTTAACTTCATGAAATAACAATTTACTGATTTTTTTTCCCCCTGAGATGGGGGAGGGGGGAAATCACTCCATGGACATGAGAAAAATCTATACATATTTTATAAGACACTGTATATGTTTTTTAAAACAAAGAGTCCCAATTCTGAAACCAATGTGTTGAAGATTTCCAAGTGTTAATATTAAAATGGTAGTAAAGAAAACTTTGCATTTTTAGCAAAAAACTATTCAAATCCCAAAGGTGCAATATGGGGAAGTAATTCCATACTATGCTTTGGAAAAATTCATTAGTGGATTCTCTAATCCACTTCAAAAAAACAAGACTAACACTGAAAAACATGTAAATAATTTATTTTTTGGTTCCATATATCTTAAACAATAGAAAAACTCTGGAAGACATGTCCTGAAATCAAACCACTGATGACACTGTAATGCCAGTAAGGTAAAGGAGCACCATAAAAACAATTTCAGAAATTAAAGTTTCCAAAAACTGCTTATCATATTTTCTTCCTTCATCCCATTTCACTTTTTTTTTAATTCACCAAAGTCCGTAATTTATATTAGGTTTGCTCTTTGAGTTGTACCTTCTATGGGTTTTGGCAAACACATACACTTTTTCTTTTTAAAAAAATTATTTGTGATGTGGACTATTTTTATTGAATTTTTTTACAATATTACTTGTTTTATGTTTTGGTTTTTTGGCCATGGGGCATGTGGGATCTTAGCTTCCTGACAAGGGATCGAACCTGTACTCCCTACATTGGAAGGCAGAATCTTAACCACTGGACTGTCAGAGAAGTCCCCACATAATGTTTTATATCCATCATTAAAGTATACAGAATAGTTTCACACCCGGAAGAAAATCCTCTGTACTCCACCTACTCGTCCCTCCCTCCACTCTTGGCAACCACTCATCATTTTATTGCCCCCATGGCTTTGCCTTTTACAGAATGTCATATAGATGGAATCAAACAGATTGGCTGCTTCTACTTAATGTATTAACTCTTTGGGCCAGAGTGCTTGTTGGGGGGTGGTGGTGCTATCTTGTATATTATAGGCGGTTTAGCAGCATCTCTGGCCTCTAAAAAAAATTAATAATAATATACATTTATGGTTCTTCCATGTGTTTATAACTTGATAGCTCTTTTTTAAAGTGCTTAATAGTATTCTGTTATCTGGATGTACCAGTTTGTTTATCCATCCACCTACAGAAAGACATCTTGGTTGCTTCCAAGTCTTGGCAATCATTAATAAAGCTGTTATAAACATCCACAGGCAGGTTTCTGTGAGGACTCCTTTGACTAAACACTAAGGGTGCTGAGTCCAGTGTAACACCAGAGTATGTTTATTTTTCTGAGACACTGCCACACTGTCTTCCTAAGTGATTGTATTAATACCATTTTGCATTCCCATCAGCAGTATATTTATAAGGGGCTCTCCTTATTTTGATTTGCAACTGCCTAATAACATACAGTGTTGAGCATCTTTTCATTATGTTTATTTGCCATCTGTATATCTTCTTTGGTGAGGTTATTTATTAAGATCTTTGGCCTATTTTAAAACTGGGTTGTTCATTTTTTTATTTTTGAGTTTTCAGTATACTCCTTTTATGTTCTGAATAGCAGTCCTTTAACAGGAGCTGCAGATCAAGGGCTCCAGAAAGAATGTCTTTAGGAAAAACAACAATACCAACTAGTCTCAAAAGAAGTTTGATAGCTGACCATATTTTCTTTACACTTTTCATATTTGTCACTAAAAACATACATCTATTTAGGAAGAGACAAAGAACAGTATGCATTACTTTTTAAAAATATCTACATAAATATGTACCTGCTGAGGTCCCACTACAATAAACTCAAAATCTACTCTTTTAAAAATTGAAGAACATACCTTTGTAAGGATGGTTTTACCATAATTTTTTGTGCTGGTCAAACCACTATTCAAATAGATATTTTTCTTTCCAATTGGACTGTAATAAGCTACAGGAAAAAAGAAACAAATGGCTTGTTCAATAATTATAATGACACAATTATAATCCAATCACCTTGCTATTCCCACATATTTCATACAACAAATGGAAAACTTACCCTTTGGACAAACACCTCCATGACTGTTCGCTCTAGGAGAACCAACATAAGCTAAGCCAAGAGTTCCCATATCAAAATCTTGGTACGTGAAAAGATGTGCTAGGCAGACTTTAGATGCTTCTTCAGCAATATCAAAACTAAATTGCTTTTAAAAAAACAAAGTGCTCTTAATTAGATTAACAGTTACATCAGACTAAGAGATGTTTCAACTAAATATTCCAGAATACTACCATACTGTACAACTGCATTTAAAATTTTTTAAAAACTGAAGTATAGTTGATAGACATAAATTACAGATGTACAAAATATAGTAATTTACATTTTAAAGGTTATACTCCATTTATAGTTGTTATAAAATACTGGTTATATTCCTGTGTTGTATCCTTATAGCTTATTTTATACATAACAGTTTGCACCTCTTCATCCCCTCCCCCTATACTGCCCTTTCCCTCTCCCCACTGGTAACCACTGATTTGTTCTCTGTACCTGTATTTCTTTATCTCCATATTCACTAGTTTGCTGTATTTATGGATTGCATATATAAATGCTATCACACAGTATCCTTCTCTAACTTATTTACTTATCATAAGACCCTATAAGTCCATCCCTGTTGTTGCAGATAGCAAAATTTCATTCTTTTTCATGGCTAAGTAGTATTACACAGATACTGCACTCTATGGATCTCAAACTAATAATAGCCTTAATTCCCCTCAAGCTTTGAAAACCTGACTTCACTTCAGTCTTGTGAGACTCTAACCAGAGAATCCCGATGAGCCACACTGTGGACTCAGCCTAGAAACCATCAGATAAACAAAGTGCTGTTCTAAGCCGCTAAATTTGTGGTAATCTGTTAGAGCAGCCATGGGAAACTAACACATTAACAATACAGTGGAAGATGAATGCTATCACTTCACAGAAGGCCATTTTACAACAAAGCAAAGGTATAGACAGAGTGTGTGTTAGTCACTCAGTTGTGTCGACTCTGCAACCCCTGGGACTGTAGCCCTCCAGGTTCCTCTGTACATGAAATTTTCCAGGCAAGAATATTGGACTGGGTTGCCATTTCGTTCTCCAGGGAAATCTTCCCAACCCAGGGATCAAACCTGTGTCTCCTGCACTGCAGGCAGATGCTTTACCATCTGAGCTACTAGGGAAGCCCATAGATAGAAACCCGGGAACAAAAATGATAAATCTCGTCAGGACAAGAATCCATATTGCATACAGTATTTACGTTATCCTTAGTTACCAGAATAAAAACAAACAAATTTAAAATTTCCTAGAGTACTTTCAGATCGCCACATTACACCTCTACCATCTAATACATTTTCATATCATTTGGTAATTACTGACCTGAGATCTACTAATAAGCTTCAAAGAGACCTGAACTAACAAAATCATGTATAAGAAATTTATTCAGAATAAGGAGGGTATCCATATATTTCCTAAAGCCCCATTACTTCACTAGATTTGCAGTGATTTTACTATTAAGAAGCATCGCTTTCTAGCAATTTTCACTTTCAGTTCTGTCCAAATTGCTGTCTGCCCAGAGACAGGGGAAGAGGTCACCACTGGATCAGCTGGGGTGTGCTGACCCTGGTGCTCACCACCTCTAAGACATCCCCTCATTAACACAGACATGACCCGTATTTTTAGAAATCACAGAATGGTGTTAAACAGTATCACACTCAGGGTTCCATGACCTACCTCTAGCAACATCTTCACATCCCAAGCATCTTTTTCTTCATTTGGGTAACTTTTTGCCATATTGAAATGCCTTTCACCAGGTTTCACCACTTGTGGAGACTTGAGAATGCGAATCTATACTTAAAGAGATGAAATACTTAGAACACTTCAGAAAAGTTCACAAGACTAAAATAATACTGCATTGTTTCAACTAAAAAAGACCATTGACCATTCTTAAAAAGTTTTAGAGTCAAAATTCCATAAAATTCTTCAGTTCTAATATCCAATGATTAAAAACAAACTGAGAAGCAAAATGGTATGAAAAATGTCAAAGAATGATTTATAAATTTTTAAGTGTACTCTTTATTTCTTCTTTAGCTGGAAAAAATTAAAACCTAGGCTCCATGAGCCTAAAATCATTTATTCCAGTATTCAGAGATGAAAATGAGATGTATAGCTCTGCACACCACAGACATACAAGTAAAAAAAAAAAGGAGTTTTTCCTTATACATATAGCACAAATTCATATTAATCCTACTTTAAAAAAAAAAAAAAAAAGGGATGTTGGTTTCTCTCCAAAGGCTAATGCAGAAAGGAACAAAGTCATGCTCAGCTCACTGTTTCTGGCATCTCTTCCAGATCTGCCTGCCTACAGAGGGGAAACTGCAGTCTGCTCCCCCTCACGAGTGGTAAACTCACTGGGGTAGGCTCTGAAGCTCTGGTGCTGGGTGATCAAGGTCCATTCTGGGATGAACTAGATGGGACTGTCACCACTGTGACTGCACATCTAAACCACATTCTCCAACCCACCTATCATCATTAAAGAAGCTGGTATCTTAATCTCCTACCTCATCTAGTTTTTTTCAAATGGGTTCCAAATTCCTAAAGCAAAAAGCAGCTTTATTTATTGGTCTGCTAAAATTCAAATATGCTACAGCTATTTTAAACAAGTAAGACACCTTTATTGTATCATAATAGGGTAATCATCAACATATTCATAAAATGAGAAAGCAAGGTGCAAAAGAGTACAACATACCACACACAGACAAGCACATGCCATACATGCATAAAATATCTCTGGGGAGATATGGATGAAACTAGCGACATGGATGTCTCTGGGGAAAGAAACTGGTTTGACAACGGGTAGCTGAGGAGACTTACTTTTCACTGGCTTTTGTACCATGTGTATATATTACCTATTCAAATAAAAACTTTAAAAAGGAAATGCAAAAGAGTAAAAGAAAACAGAAAAGGGAAAAATAATTCTTAGTTTTATACAAGTACTATAAAAGTGTAACATTTATTAAAAGTATGATACATGATTTCAAAAGCTTTTTTCTTTTTATTCTCTATATTCTACACTACAGAACCTGTAATATGGCTACTTTAGTACACATAACCTGATAAAAAAAGAGATAACTTCCTTAATTTACATGTCAAAATGTCTGTCCAAAGTAATAACCAATTTCATAATACTTGTTAATAACAAGTCTTACCAATTTGGAACAGTTTTTACTATGTGATATAATTAGGATGACATTAATACATCAGGGATGGACATCATTAACAGATAGAACTCAGAAGATTCTTAGGAAAAGAGATCTAATGGTTCTATATGTATAAATGCTTTGAAAATGTACACAAAGCATTTTTGAATGAATTTTCTAAGGCTTCAACAATGTGTTAGAATTCTAACTAAAGACATTAAGCATAAGCAAAAGTAAAGCAACACAGAAGAAAAAAGGCCATGAATTCAGAAAAAAGGAAAGATCTTAGTAGCATAAGGTTTCTTGCCTAAAAGAAGCCTAAGAACAGAATATTTCATAATCTATAAATAGTATCAAAACACGTTTATCAGATAAAAATCACTGTCATATCAGAATATTAATTCGTGATTAAAGTAGAAGATAAGTTTCTGGGCTATTAATACAAGTGACAAATATTTATACCATGCAACTTAGTTGAACATTATAACAAACATCCATTGATAAAATACCTGTTCTATTTGTATTCCATAACCTTTAAAACCTGCATTGTCCCATGAAGTGTTTCGATAGATGTCATCAACTCTGTCAATTAGCTCTATCTGTGTGTATAAACAGAGGGCAAGAGAAAGACATTATGTGTATTTTACCATTCTTTGCAGTCTAATATAAGTTCTTCAGGGATTTAAAAAAAAAATTTAAATACCACTGTAAAAGTTTCACCAAGTAAAAAAACTGACATTAGGATGTTACTCTTAATGTTGACAGTTCTATCAAAGAAAGTATTCCTAGCCTCAAACTTAAAATGCTACCAGAATAAAGCAGTTGCACAATTAACCCCCAATTTCAGGTAATCAACTGCATAAAGAATGGAAATATCAAGTAATGGGTTTTTCTTTTTGTTGTTGTTGTTGTTTTCAAAAACTGCCACTCAACTATGGAAATCAAAGTTAATAGTCAATTTACCTAAAATAGTCCAAAGAAGTACTCCGTTCACTCTACCTCTTGCCACATACTTCACAAAAAAAAAAAAAAAAACCTTCAGAAAGCAGTAAGGAGCAGTGGCACATACCACCAACACTATCCCAGACCGTTTCTAGGCAAAGTTCAGCACCCAAACACGAGGCAGAAACAGGAATGAAGTCTCACCATGTTGTCTCTCTCCCATCCTCTGATGGGGGTGAGGGGAGAGGTAGAGTACAGAGATTACTGAGGGAGGAGGGACAGTATAATAGCCAAGTATGATTCAAACTACAGTAGAACAAGATACTTATTACCTATCCTTTCCTTAAGAGAAGATTTTACTCTTCAAACTGGGTAAATGAGGTTTGTTCTGGCAACTGCGAAGCATGTTACAGGTCTAAAAAATTGTTCTTTGCTTACGGTAACTCTAAGACCAAGAAATGCAATTTCTGGGAATTCCATGTGGTCCAGTGGTTAGGACCCTGCCTGCCAATGCAAGGGACACGGGTTCAATCCCTGGTCTTGGAAGATCCCACATGCCGCACAGTAACTAAGCCTGTGTGCCACAATTATTGAAGCCCGCATGCTCTACAGCCTGCAAGTCACAACTAGAGAAAGTCCATACTCAGCAACAAAGACCTAGAACAGCCAAAAGAAAAAGAGAAATGCAATTGCTAAGACAAGACCTTCCATTATATTCATATTCCTGGTGTAATGAACAAAGAAGTAAACTAAGAGCCCCTAATACAAAACCCACACTAAGAAAAGAAGCCTCTCAAGAAAGAATACCTGGGCTTCCCTGGTAGCTTGGTGGAAAAGCATCTGCCTGCCAAGGCAGGAGACACAGGTTCAATCTCTGATCCAGGAAGATCCCACAGGCTGTGGAGCAGCTGAGCCCTACACCTGAGCACCCAACTGTTGAATCTATGCTCCCTGACAAGAGAAGCCACAGCAATGAGAAGCCCAAGCATCCCAACAGGAGAGTAACTCGCTGCGACTAGAGAAAAGCCCGCACAGCAACCAAGACCAGCACAGCCAATAAACAAATTAATTTTAAAAAAGAAAGCGTTTCTTACTTAGGAACAAGACCTATAATGACTTCACACATGACTCCCACTACCCTCGTAATAAAATTACTTGACATGGAGGGCAAGGGAAAGAAGGGCACAAAAAACGCACAGTGTGGGACCAGCAAGGCAAGGAGAAAGACAGCTTTGCTACACTGGGCTCTGCAGCACTACAGAATGAATAGCCACATTCTCTTTAACTCCCTCAACGTCATTTCAGTCACTGCCAAGTGATCACGAGGAATGAAGTCAGACTGACAAAAAATGTCAATGAAATATGATTCCCTTGACTTTTAAAATGACAACAGTAAATGCTGAAAAATCCAGCATCAGTGGTTCGGTGATCTTGCCTTCAAATCTTTGCCCTACAGTTCCATTTATTCCACCCAGTTACGGTCTAACAATTAGACATTTGACATGATACAAACCAAGTGACCAATCCCTCTGATAGACACATATGAGCAGAAACATTACACACAAGTTCATACAGATACTTTCTTCCCCCACTCTGGAGTACACATCCATACGTCCCACCAACGGGACCATTGTCATCTCAACAGTGACGTTTTCACAGAGTTCAGTTCTATAAAGACAGAAAGGTCTACGTTATGAACTTTCCTTAAACATAATATGCATAAAAATTCTGATGTGCAGAAAAGCCTAGTTGAAAGGTGAAATGGTTTTCAAAAATTTGAAAATAGTGTCTAACAACTAACAATAATCAAACTACATTATTGTTTAAATACTGTTAAGAACCTCAGGTGACCTCAAATATTCTAGGAAATCTCAAAGCATCTGAAACAGATCTCATTTCATGACATTTCAAATTACAGCAGTCTTCTCTTAAATGGCACTTGCCCACCTACAGGAATGTTTCTGCCCATTACATCCTCCAATGTCAAATACTCACCAAGTAGTTGGTAGTTGTACTCTCTTCCCCTCTGCCCATGTATTTGTAAAAGCGATGATCTGCTACCACCAATAATTTACACGTGTTCTTCAAGGGATTGGGTTCAGCTCGTCTCTTCACCCGATGAACAAGCTCTAATATGAATTTGGATGCACTATTAAATCAAAATTCACCAAAACAAGTTTTTTATAGCAAATTTTTAAATCTAGTATATTTTTGAAACAAATATTATTTGAGCTCAGTATCCTTAACAGTATCTTGAACACGAAAAATTTGGAGACAGAAAAGTGAAAATTAAGAGTGAGGTTTTCGAACTGTAGAATTCAAGGGACTTCCCTGGCATGCCAGTGGTTAAGACTCTGCATTGCCACTGCAAGGGGCACAGGATCAATCCCTGGCTGAGGAACTAAGATCCCGAATGCCTTATGGCACCGCCAAAAAAATAGTAATAATAAAAAAAAATTTTTTTAATTGTAGAATCCAAAAACAAGGAAAAGTGTAAAAGTACTTCACAGAATAAAATAACCACCTATCTATTACTTGACTATGGAGTGTCATTTTCTTCTAGAAGTAGTCTACAAATTAACTAAAGTAACTGTAAAAATATCCAGATAATCTAACATTAAAAAATTAGTGAGGCTACTTCCTTGGCAGTGCAGCAGTTAAGACTCTGCACTTCCAATGTAGGAGGTGCAGGTTTGACCCCAGGCAGAGAATTAGGATCCCACATGCCACTTGGCATGGCCATAAAAAATTTAAAAATAAAATAAAACTTGATTTTTAAATAAAACAGCAATAAATGGGTAGATGATCTTTAAAACATCTCTAAATTCAACTGTCCCAGGGCTGCTAATCTTCTTACAAAACATACCCTTCTTGTTACCAACTGATTTCTTATAAACATATCTGAAGATTGTTTTTTCACCGTACTATTCTGTCATTTCTAAATACCTGCTAATGAAAATGTTTTTTCTCGGATTATTCAATTTCCCCTTTCCCCAATCTTTTTTCTAGCGTTTTCAATTATTACAGGCAAAAAATACATAACTTAAGAAATTTCTGAACAATATTGTTTCCTGTCTATAGCCATACCACCCTGAACATGCCTGATCTCTCCTGAACAAAACTATTTTCAAACCAAAATTAATACTATAGTTACTTGATAATCATGTTTTTTTTTTTTTAATCAACTAACAACCACCCCTACTGAAGACAGCTGTTATGCTTGCTTTTTATTTGAAATGTATGTTTTTCGTCTTACCATCAGGCAGCTCGCTGTCTACCAGCCCCTTTGGAAGCAACTCTTCATTATCCGCCTTTATATAGCCGCACACTTTCGGAGACTGCAAACGTGAAACATTCTTGATATCTTCAGATTTATAAACTAACATTCTTTTGTCTTCAGTATCATTAATTAGTCTCCAAAGTGGCTAAAATAGGAAACAAATATAACTGAGATGGAAAATATAAAACTGCCTAACTAAATTCTTATAACATCCTTTGCCTATTTTTAGATGTCAGTAACATTCATTTCCAGGTTACGTAAACTGCCTGGTCAAGACCAAGTTCTTCTCTGTGAGGACACCGGTCTCATCAGAATTAGACAGTTCATGCAAAAAAAGATGTCGTGTCTGTGTATCTATGTATCTCCACATCCATCATGGAAATGAAAGTCAAAACCCAAAGGACACCATATCCACTAGGATAGCTGTAATCAAAAAGACATATAACAACAAGTATTGGCAAGGAGGTGGAGAAACTCTCATCTACTGCTTGTGAGAATGGAATATGAAATACAGAACGCAGTCAACGTAAAATGCTGAGGATGTAAACTGTAGTCACTATGGAAAACAGTGCAGAAGTTTCATAAAAAATTAAAAAAGCAGTTATCATATGACCCAACAGTTCCATTCCTAGTATATTACATACCCAACAGCAATGAAAATATATGCTCACATAAAAACCTGTTCAAAAATGTTCATACCAGGATTAGTCATAACAGCCGAATAGTAGACACAATGCAAATGTCCAACTGATGAATCAATAAACAAAACGTGGTCTATCCAAACAATGGAATATTATTTGGCAATAAAAAGAAATGGTGTCACTTGACACATGCTATAACATGCATGAATGTCAAAGACATTCTAAATGAAAATAGCCTAACACCAAAAGATCACATGTTGTGTGATTCCATTTATATGAGTTGACCAAGCAAATCTAAAGAGACAAAAAGACAAATATAAACAGAGAATCGATTAGTGATTTCCTAGAGCTGGCAGAGTTGGGGGTGGGAAGCAGACAGTGGACTTCTAAGTAAGTAATAAATCACTTGATCAATTTAAAAATTACTAATCTTATGCTAAAGTCCTTCAACAAACCTGATGAGTATACTTTTAAGTGACCATTTCACAAGAAAATGTTAATTATGATCACTTTTGTACTTGGTGAAACAGAGAGAAATGAATGAAAACAGAATTCCTAACTGTCCCAAGGGAATTATTTGGAAAAGTGAGGAATCTGAGAAAATTTAACTTGGATCTTAGGGATTCCCTGGTGGCTCAGCGATAAAGAATCCTCCTACAATTCAGGAGACCACCTGTGATGCAGGAGACATGGGTTCAAGCCCTGGGTCAGAAGATCCCCTGGAGAAGGAAATGGCAACCCACTCCAGTATTCCTGCCTGAGAAATCTCATGGACAGAGGACCCTGGCAGGCTACAGTCCAGGGGGCTCAAAAGAGTCAGACACAACTAAGTGACTAACCCCATCACCAACTTAGGTCCTAAATGCACACATTTTTGGATGAAGAAAAGATGATCTTAAGGAAATAAGCAAACATGTGCATTGTGTGCAGAAACAATGCTGCACACTCCCCCCCACTGTTTATCTTTCTGAGCACAGGAGGTTAGCTTTTCCAGCCTCTTCTGTAGGCAGATCAGAGACAAGAGTTCTGGAACATGGGCAGAAGTGACGCAGGCCACTTCTAAGCCTGGCCCATAAAATGCCCCTGTGGGATTCTCCAGCTGTTTCCCTTCTGTGGCAACCTCAGAGATGTGTTCATGTTCCAGAGCATTCTCTAGAGATGCAGAAAAGATCTCAACCCACAAATTGGGAGCAAACAGTTTGTTTTCTGGACCAGTATCTGACATGCAGTGATGGGTCTCACACAAACGTGGCTCCTTTGGGCTTGGTTTCGACGGCTAGGGTTTTCAGTGAAAGAGTGGTCAGAGCCTGAGTGTCCTACAGCTTCGTCTTTTAACTTCTCAGACTATGAACTGTCACCTTTTATTGACCATGTACTTCTAGAGCATCTATGAAAGAGATCTCCCTTTCATCTTTGAGAAACTTTACCTTTTGGAGATTATTAAGAGAAAGAATAGAGAAAAGAGGAGGGAAAGAAAGTTTCCTCTTCTATTATCCATCCTACACATGACTTTCTCTCAATTGTTATACTCAAAATACAGAGTGCGTCCTATGACAGTATCTTAGGTATGTTTTTTAAAAGTCTTTCATCTATTTTTCTGGTCTTAAAAAATAAAATTTAAACACAAGGAGAAAAGAAGTATAAAGACCTTTTTCTTCCTAAAACAACTGTGTAATGGCTTTCTAAAAATAAGACATATGCTCCTTGAAAAAAAACTGACATGCAGACTTACCTCTACATTATATTCTGCCCCATCTGTGTTGATTCTTATTGTAATATCATCATCTCCTATGTGTGCTAGAACCCTAGAGTCAGGCTCACCTTAAAAAAAAAAATAGCCATTATTAAAAAAAAATTTAAGCCCAAAAATCTATCCACTACTGTTGATAAAAATCAACCACACCCTTCTATAGCATGGAATGCGCCCAAGCACCATGGAGCTCTAAGGAACACAGGCCCAGAAAGTGGGTGGGTATTCTCACTCCTGAGGAGGAATCTCAACTCTAGTCATCTAAAACTGGCCTCTTTCCCTCAGGTCTCTTATGAGAATTATCTAGAGTATGTTACAGAACAAAAGAAAGTACAAATTTTCTTCTGGAATAATTTTACCTACTATGAGGTGAGAAAGAGGCAGAAAGCATGACCTAGAATATACAGGTCTAGAACTATAGTTTTTGAGTATTTTAGGGCCATTTTTTTTTTCTTATTGCAGAAAAATTTCCAGAAGTAAACTGCAATTGCTTAATATATTTTATTAAATAAATACATGATAGGAGGTAAAATAATTGATCTATGATTCCATCTTCCTTGTTTACAATCTCATAAGGGAAGTCTACAGTCCTTCCCTGGAGACAAAAGGAGGTTAAATTCATATGACTTAAAAGCAACTCTATTGTACAATCAAAATACCCAGTCAGTAACGACATGCTGGATAATACCCATTTCCTCCTGCTGCATGCTTCTGCTTCCAGACTTACAAAGCTCCAATAAAAGAGACAAGCAATAGAACTTCTTTGCCACCCCATTCTCCTCCCCTCAAGAAAGAAAATACAACTCTAGTTTAATCTGGACACCCAACCTCCCAGTAGTGGTAGCAGTGTTAGTCACTCCGTCATGTCCAACTCCTTGTGACCCCACCAACTGTAGCCTGCCAGACTCCTCTGTCCACACACAAGGGCAAACAAATGAGCACCTACTCACCAACCACGTGTCCGCTAAAGAAGTCCTGCCATTTGACGGGGTACTCCCTTTCATCTTTCCCATCTACCACCACAACTTTGAAATTTTTGGAAAAGCGTTCAGTACTTGATGTCAGGTATAATTTAAACTGCCTAAAGAAAGAATGCATCTCAACTTGAAGCACATAAACCTTTAGGAGGAAACATGTCAACATCAATAAGCATTTATAACATGTACACCTCTGACCCAATACAGTAATTCACCTTTCAGGAATGTATCCTAAAAAGACACCTAGACAAAGTATATTTATAAAAGATATTCCCTGGAGCACTGTTTGTTATATCCATCTGCAGGTACTAAAAATAGGAATATTTATGCAGCTGTTAAACATGAGGTCAATCTACGCTATCTACATCACCTACACATATATAGATCTACATGCAAAAAATACTCATTAAAATCTTTTGGAAGTTTATAAGGAAACTCGCTGGGTCTGGGAAGTTTCTTCTAATTCCAACAGAATTAGAAGTAAAGGCCTCTTACACTTGCTGTCTGCTTTTTTAGGGAGGGGGCCCAAAGCTCTAAGAGATCTTAGTTCTCCCACCAGGGATTGAACCCTCACCCCTTGCAGTGGAGGCCTGGAGTCTTAACCACTGGACTATCAGGGACGTCCCTCTGCAGCATTTTTTTTTAAAGCTAGGTACATATATTACTTTAAAATACTTGTTGGAAAAGGCCTATCCCATATATAAAGAAAAAGTCAGCCCATTTATATTCCCCTGTTTGTTTTTTGATATGAATAAAACTCTCTAAAAAGACTTTGGAAAGAGGCCTGTAATGGTCTAACAAATTTACATCTGCAAAACATGAGATATTAAAATTAATGACCAAATAGAGCACACATCTATCCATGTATGCTATGACATAAGAGCAATTCAATGAGGAAAGAGCACTGAATTGCAGACCCAGCTCACCACTAGGCTGTGAGCTAAATAAATCCTAAAGCTCTAAAGCTCAGTGTCTTCATGTATAAAATGAAGACAGTACTCAGTATAAGGGTGACAATTCTAAAGCAGCACAAAAGTATTACAACCATTGAATTAATTAAAACTCTTTGTCAGAATTCCAAAAAATAAATTATACCATCATTAAACAACAATAAACAACCATCATTAACACTTCTGGAACACACATTTAATTTTTTAAAACTAGTCATTAGTATGAATTTTAGAATAAGCAATACATTATTACAAGAAGCATGACAGACTATAATTATACTAATCACAAATCTTTACAATGTAACTAAAATTTAATTAGACACTTCAATTTTTCTGTTTTTACCAAACCAAGTACCCCACTGCTCCAACATTATTTTATGAGTACTTCAAATTACCTTTTCAAGGCTGAAAAAGTCAGTAGTGTTTCTAAGTGTGTCGAAGCCTGCAGCTCCCTTTTTCTCACAGAATGCTGCTGGATGTTGGACAAGGAGAGGATATCGTAGTCCGAGAGCAAAGAATCAAGCTTTTCTGAAATAAAGGTAAAAAGATTATTAACACTGAAACCTAAGAATCAACTGTAATACCATTAAAACGAGAGTCAAACGACAAACTCTTCCTGATGTAATGTCCTAGCAGTATCAAAGTATTCTTATCAAACATACACACACACACTCACACACCTCTGAATCTAATTAAGATCAAACTTACAGTTTTTAAGACAAAAAGGGATTAGAGGTTGCCAAATTAAATAACCACCTTAGGAAGTAACCAGCCACACCCAGAATGTTCCATTCCTGCAAAACAAATGACCCAATTTTTCCAGGAAACAAATGGCATGAGAAAGAAGGGAGGGGTGCAGACAGGAGAGGCTTAAGACTATAGGAAGCAAGTCGAGGTGTGAACCTTCTGGGCTCCAAAGTCAAACAAATAGGTTCTGGAAAGAAACCTGGGACACGTGAACCTAAGTCCATGTCCATGTCCTAATAATTTTAATACCTCAGAGAATATTATAGTATACAATGAACTAACTTCTAAATTCAAGGCATTTATGGCTATATGTTCAGAATTTCTAAGAAGAAGGCTGCCTACATGACCTGCCCACTGCCCACCTGGGCAACATCAATTCCTTACCACTTGATGTAAAGTAACAATGAGCAACAAATGTACCAATGGTCTGGGCAAACCAAACTGGAAAAGCAAATCTTTTATAGAAAAAAAAAACATATTCCAAATTAGAGAGCAAAATAGTGGTGATATCCCTATCACCATGCCCTCAACAGATGCAGCAGAACAGCATCCCATGGGGCACCAAGAAGTGCAGTGCTAAGACCAAATGAATCCCTAAGAAGAAAAATCTAACACTTTTTTACCAGACTGACTTGGAACCCAAGAAAAGGAAAGCTGCACTGCCACAAAGGCAGAACAACAAGCACATGTAAGTTCCTGTTTAGCAAAGAGCAAGAGTAAACACTGTAGGTGGAAGTCACTTTTTATCAACAGCAACTCTGCTGTCTCTCCCACAGTCAGGAAGATTTCTGGAAGACACTTCTGGTGACTTAAGTCTCTGTAAAAACTGTCTAAAAATATTTGAGCCGATGTTTCCTTTCCTCTCAACAACTATCACTGCAGAAGCAATGGTATTCAAAATCATTCCAGTGGACTTAGAATATCCTCAAAATAGAGGAGCAGCAGCTTAAAATACAAGTCTGTTGCTGCTACAGTTAAAAATGCTCACAAAACCATTTTTAAAAGAACCTACTCTATACTTTTCTCCATCCTCTTCTCCTAAATACCCTCAACTGGTTCTTTCACCCATTCATTCACTATGTGCCAACCACTGGTCTAGGGGCTAAGATACAGCATTCAACGAGCAAAGTCCTTGCCTACAGGCGTGGGAGAGACAGCCAACACCCAAAAACACCCATGCCAGTGCCGTGGGCATGAGAGTAGGGGAGCAGAGGCAGACAGCAGGGAGGGCCAGTGTCCAGAGTGGCCGAAGAAGGGAAAATGCCTCACTCTTACATGGTATTCAAGCAAACCTGCAGAGGCAACTGCTATGTAGGCAAAGGAGGCTTAGTCAAAATCCATTCAAGGCTCTAAGTCAAGATTAAAGGGGTAGCAAACTTCACACTCATTGAGTACCACCCATTTTCTGTTAGAAAAAAATTTGCCTTTTATTTTTATTCCAGAGGAAAGCTGTTTCCGAAGGCATAGATCTCCTTTATGCCAATGGATGGTTACTGGTGACTTGACCTTGCTAATGATAATGCTTAGAGGCACCAATGAAAAAACTTCAAGAAGTTGTCATTTATCCAACAATTTGAGTGTTTTGTTTCCTACAAGACTCCATACTAGGCATTTTACATTACCTTCACAAACATCCTTGGGCTATTTTCCCTACCTTCCACATGAAGAAACAGACTCGGAGAGAAGAGTATCACAAAGCTAACACAGCACAGCACAAGGATTTGAACTGGGGCCTGTCTGGCTGAAAACCTCAAGCTTTATTGATTTCAACTTTGAAACTGCTTAAAAATAGCCTAGCTCTTCCTGGACCCTCTACTTCTTGGCCTCCTCCTTTTCGATGTGTCAATCAAACATGATTCTGCCTCCCTCTGAAATCTGCAGCCTTTTGTTTACATCTCTCTCCTGGCATTTTTGAGTTATATTTCTTATCTCACAAATAGACTGTAAAACGGCCAAAAGTGAGCTCCATTTTAAAATCACAGTATCCTTACCTCATGACACCTGGCACAGAACCCTGCACAAAACGGCACTCCCACGTTCCCAAATTGCACAGATTCTCAATGCTGAGGTGCTGACACAATCCTTTAGCCCTTCAGCTTCCTTGATACAGGTTGGTACATGGACTGAGTTTCACTCAAGATCATAATCACTCCTACTGACTGGAATACTATAGTTTTATTGTCAATGATACAGGCTAGTTGTTCTCACAACCAGCATCACCTGGGAATCGGTTTTCTCCTCAGTTCTCCACAATCGGAAATTCTAGGCAAAGGGCCGTCATTTGTGTCTAAGGTGCCTACCAGGTGACACTGATGTTTACTCCAGTCTGAGAACCACTGAACTAGGCAACTAAGGAAACAGCTCAAAGCGAAGGGAAACATCTTCAAGGATAAAGATGTTCACTGTTCAGTCTTGCGTTAGTTTTAAGAACAAAAAACTGGAAACAAACTAAGTACCTGGCAAACAGAGAAGTGACAGCACTTCCTAATGAAAAAGAAAAGAAATCTGCAATCATTTAAAGGCTGCCAACAGACTGTAAGAACGCGGGAAAACACTTATAATATTAAACAAACAAAGGTAGATTTTAAAATCTATTCCTATTGCATGACCTTAACTATGTACAAAAATAGGGCTAGGAAAAAAATAAGAGCAAGATAGTAACATCACTGGTTATCTTTAGGTATTTTTCTATAATAAGCACTTTTAAAAGGGAATTAGCTAAAGCATGTTAAAGTACTTAACTAATATGTTTCCACTGTAATTTACCCTCTTTTTAACTAGAGATCTCAAACTGGACAGCTTGCAGCCATTACAGACAGACAGCAGACGCCTCTTGTCCTGCACTCTTGAGCTCCTGCTCTTATACAAGCAGTAACCTCTCAGATGCTCAGTATTTCACTGCACTTCACCAACTAATGGTGATCCAATTTTCCACAGCTTTTTCAAAAAGAATTTCTACTTCCCCCATCCAAAGCCAAAAATCTCCCAAAACTTAAATATAAAACACGTAACTTCCTGTGGTAGAGTTTACGACAGTCAATACCAGACAATGCTAAGAGAACTATCTTATCAGCTCAGGGTGCCTTCATGTTCTCTTTCAGAAACTCCACAACGGCTGCCCAGCACTCGCCACATGAGAACACTTTCTATCTTCCTACAAGTTGCTCCAGCATCACTCTGAACAACCGAGCTTTTCTCATTTCAGCTGCTACAAACACAAATTAGAAAAAGACACTATTTAAAAGAGTGCAACACACAATTTATAGTGTAGTAATACAGTATACTGGGCTTCCCTGATGGCTCAGTGGTAAAGCATTGGTCTACCAATGCGGGAGACTTCAATTTGATAGGGAGGATCCCCTGGAGAAGGAAATGACAACCCACTCCAGCATTCTTGCCTGGAAAATTCCAAAACAGAGAAGCCTGGCGGGCTAAGGTCCATGGAGTCGCAGAGAGTCAGACACGACTTAGGGACTCGACAACAATACAGTTCAAGAGCACTGTATCATTTAGGATCTCCTCCCAAACCTCTCAGCTCTCCGCAGCCACGTGTTAGTTTCCCTCACTTGGCCTCTTCTGCCTAGTCCTCCTTAGGGACCCGACTCTTACTCACTGCTTTTTAAGGCCTTCCACCCCCACCCCTTTCTTACAAACACATCCTGCACGTATTCGTATTCGTCCCCTTTCCACCAGACCCCACCTACTCATTTACTCAACAAATATTTGCTGAAAATCAACCATCTTCCAAGCACTAGGGATATTAATGGAGAGAAAGAAGATATATTTCCAATATTGCGACTTTGGGAGAAAGAGCATGATACCCTCCCGCCCCCCCCACCAAAAAAAAAAATCATCATAAAGTACTTCACAGATCTAGGGAGAGGAAACTGCAAGAAGTTACAGAAGGACACAGAGGGAGCATGACCTGTGTGGCAAGCCATGGATGCTTCCCCAGAGAACAGCAGTGAAGTTAAAACCAAAAGGATGAGGAGGCGGCCGAGAGAAGAAAAGGACAAGGTTCTCAGTGAGGGCGTATCTACGCTGAGGTCCACAAGAAATACACTCAGAACTGAAAGCGAGCCAGGGAGGCTGCAGGGCAGGATGGCAGGGAGAATATGAACAGGTGGGAGGCTGGAGAGGCAGGCAGAGGTCTGGTCAGGGAACTGAATTAAGGATCCAGGACTTCGGATAAGGGCAACACGTATCAATTGGAAATTTCACCCTGACTGTGAAACCAAATCCCCTAAAACAAAGTTCTCCTGCTGAGCTTATGATCAACCTCTCTACCCAAAACTTGGGACTGAAACCAAGCAGGACCCTCCCAGGTACAAAAGCCTTTCCATCTCCTGTTGCTTGTTTGTAGAAAAGGCTTTAGCCTCCCAAGCATTCCCTGAGTTCCAAACAGCAGATTCAGGCAATTACTAATTAGAGAAGTGAGGGACTGCAGAAACAAAGAAAAAGCAGTCAAGAAACAACGGAGTCTCCGAGTTGCTCCTCCAGGGCTATACAGAACAAAATGACATAAACCTCTGAGTTGTTCTGCAGGAACTAGGACACCTCCCCCCTCCCAGGTGGAGGATGGTGACAAGCTGACCACCAGAATGCAGATCCGACTGGTTGGAACCAGAAAGTTGAAGATCAAGACTCATGAAACACCACCCTGTTGCCTCACCACCAACCAATCAGAAGGTCATGCTCCCTCCAACACTCACCCCAAATGTTACCTTTAAAACCCATGGGCAGCCAGGAAGATGGATCTGAGGCAAGCCTACATCTCCCATCTTCTCCACTGGCACCCTCGCAATCAATAAACCTTTTTCAGCTTCAAACTCAGACATTTCTATTTGTTGGGCCTTGCTGTGCGTCAGGCACATGAATCTGGGTTCAACAACAACTGCAGTGACTCTTTGCGAACCCACAGACTGTACAGTCCATGGACTTCTCCAGGCCAGAACACTGGAGTGGGTAGCCTTTCCCTTCTCCAAGGGATCTTCCCAACCCAGGGATCGAACCCAGGTCTCTCACATTGCAGGCAGATTCTTTAATTCCCTGAGCCACCATGGAAACCCTGAACGGGCCAGAGGAGGGCAAACCTGCAGTCTGGGAAATCAGCTAATAAGCTGCTGAGCAATCTGGGCAGAGATCACTAGCTGACCCTCAAGCTTCTCACCTGGATATCTGGGTAAACAGCGGCACCATATTCACTGAGATTACAAAAAAGAAAACACAACTGGGAGCAGGTTTGGGGAAGGGATTTGTTAAAAAGAAAACACAAGCCAATGATACCAATTCAGGCTTAANCTCACATTGCAGGCAGATTCTTTAATTCCCTGAGCCACCATGGAAACCCTGAACGGGCCAGAGGAGGGCAAACCTGCAGTCTGGGAAATCAGCTAATAAGCTGCTGAGCAATCTGGGCAGAGATCACTAGCTGACCCTCAAGCTTCTCACCTGGATATCTGGGTAAACAGCGGCACCATATTCACTGAGATTACAAAAAAGAAAACACAACTGGGAGCAGGTTTGGGGAAGGGATTTGTTAAAAAGAAAACACAAGCCAATGATACCAATTCAGGCTTAATGCCTAACCTAACTATAGTTTCAGACTTCACCAGAAAAGTAATCTTAAGCAACAAGTTTGGAATTGCCTGGTCACCACCAAGGAGGTAATCCGTCACAAGGGCCCCTTCATCCCACAGAGGAAGAAGAGATATTCCATATGATAAAATCCTTGCCAGTTCCCTTTCCCCCTAAAAAGATGATGTTTTGGCCTAAAAACTACCCTTTTCTTTCACTCACAATGCCTGTGTCCCAGTCTTCCCATCCAAAGCTTCCATTTGGTCCAGACCCTCAGAGAACGCTTCCAGCTGCTGGCAGGCATGCTGCCCAATGCATAAAGTGCCTCGTCAAGCCAATTAGATCTTCAAATTTACTTGGCTGAGTTTTGTTTTTAACAGGTTGACATAAGGGGACAACTGGATGCTGAAAGATTCTGAAGTTCTATACTACATCTTGTTCCTTTACATACATCAGAACTTTTTTGCATTAAGTCATCATATGTTTGCAGATTTTAGGCAGGGAAAGAGTAAATCTGTTAGTCTATGATGTTCAAAATCAATATCAGTGATAAAAAAACAGCTGAGACTTCCTTATGTTCTCAAAGAATACAGAGAAAGCTGCACCTTCAGGTCCGCAACAAACCAGCTTTCTGGATCCAGAAATGGACTGGCCCACAAGTTTGATAAACCTTCCACTCCACCTTTCCCTCAAACATGAATTGTTGTATTTTCAGGATATGCTTTTATGGCCACTGACTTTGGTACAATGACATAAAATATACCCTTACTTCATTCATCATGTCCAGAGTCAAGTTTTTAAAGTAAAACTGATTTTGGGGGGGGGGATTTTTTTTAACATCAGAAACATTTTGTTTTGGGGTATAGCCGATTAACAATGTTGTGGTAGTCAGGTGAACAGCAAGGGGACTCAGCAATACATATACATGTATCCGTTCTCCCCCAAACCCCACTCCCATCCAGGCTGGCATATAACAACGAACAGAGTTCCATGTGCAACACAATAGGTCTTTGTTGGTTATCCATTTTAAGTATAGCAGTGTGTAGAAAACCTTCCCAAAGTCCCTAACTATCCCTTCCCCCTGGCAACCGTAAAGTTCATTTTCTAAGTCTGTGAGTCTCTTATTAAACTGATTTTTCAATAATGAAGAGTTGGAAGAATCTGGAAACATTTGTGAACTTTTTACTTGATTTCTCTTTTCTTTTTGCAATCAATCGCCTCTTCCTGGAATTCAGCTTACGGGTGTCATGCAGCGCTGCTGGAGCACTCTGCTCACTCTCCACAACTCTGCTGCACAGAGTATGAAGAGTTCCTCCAAAAGATACAACCAGAATCATGTCCCCACTTCTCGCACAAGTGGGAAAGGTAAAGCCAGGGCTGCAGTCAAGTGTGTATTTCGCTTGTGCAGAAGACACAGGAGATGTGACTGCTCTTTAATACTCCTCCAAATATGCAGGACAAGGGAAAGGCCTTTGCAACGAGCCCTAGGCATAGGAGAATCCCTCTCTGGGACTAAGGGATAAAAAAAAAAGAAGACATGGGCTGTCTGCAAGGCGGTGGGCCCCAAAGTCTGGGAACTAAAAACTTCATTTTATGGGTTTATATCAGTTAGGCGGGATGAAGGGTGAGCTACCTCAAATAACCCCTTATCAAGAGCCCTTCAACTTGGCTGGGACTAAACCTGGGCCAAAACTCTCCAGCAAGACCAGTCAAAGGGAAACGGAGCCAAAGAGAAAGTAAGCCTAGCTCAACGTGTGCTTAGTCGCTCAGTCCTACTCAACTCTTTCTGACCCCACAGGCTCCAGGTCCATGGGATTCTCCAGGCAAGAATACTGGAGTCTGCAGCCATTCCCTTCCCCAGGGGATCTTTTCGATCCAGGGTATTCCCAAACCCACATCTCCCACATCGTACTTGAATTCTTTACTGTCTGAGCCACCAGAAAAGTCCCAGCCTAAGAGAACCTTGAAAAAACCCTGGATTGATCCATAAGGCTCTGCAGCTGAAATGGATGCAAATTCAGGTTAAGAAATGAGATTACTTCCACAGTTTGCAACATTGCTGCCTAATCCTGGATTAAACCTTGTCTCCTGTTTACATTCTTCTAATCAAATAGATAAGAAATTCTGGACATCTGAAGTAACTGGACATTTTAAGTATCTGTGAATACTGAGATGGATACACGAGTGGAGCTTCAGAGAACAAGCCTAGGTCAGAGATCTATATTTGGTAGTTATCAGAACAGTCAAATGGTAAGTGAAACCAGAGTAGCAAAAGAGACGGTCAAAGCTTACAACTCTTATTCTAAAATCATGGCATGTGGTCCCATCACTTCATGGCAAACAGATAGGGGAAAAGTGGAAAACAGGGCAGATTTTATTTTCTTGGGCTCCGAAATCATTGCGGATGATGACTGCAGCCATGAAATTAAAAGACACTTGCTTCTTGGAAGAAAAGCTATGACAAACCCAGACAGCGTATTAAAAAGCAGAGACATCACTTTGCCAACAAAGGTCCAGCTAGTCAAAGCTATGATTTCTCCAGTAGTCAGGTATGGATGTGAGAGTTGGACCAAAAGGAGGCTGAGCACTGAAGAATTGATACTTTTGAACTGTGGTGCTGGAGAAGACTCTTCAGAGTCCCATGGACTGCACGGAGATCAAACCAGTCAATTCTCAAGGAGATCTACCCTGAATATTCACTGGAAGGACTGATTCTGAAGCTCCAATGCTCTGGCCACCTGATGTGAAGAGCCAACTCACAGGAAAAGATCCCGATGCCAGAAACGAGGGCAAGAAGAGAAGGAGACAACAGAGGATGAGATGGTTGGAAGGCATCATCAACTCAACGGACACTGAGCTTGAGCAAATTCTGGGAGATAGTGAAGGACAGGAAAACCTAGTGTACTGCATGCAATTCGTGGGGTTACAAAAAGTCAGACAACTTAGCAACTGAACAACAACTACTCTTCTTAAAAGGCAGGAAAAAACAACAACAACAACACAAGAGGGAGGTAGGGAAGGAGATACCCGGCTCCTTGGCTCACTTTAGGACTAAAGGACATATGAGAATGCACTTCGTTTCACCTCGCTACCTCTATGAAAGTGAAGTCATCTCCGACTCTTGGCGGCCCCAAGAAGAGTGTAGCCTACCAGGCTTCTCCGTCCATGGGATTTTCCAGGCAAGAATACTGGAGTGAGTTGCCATTTCCTCCTCCAACCTCTATGAAGGTTTCCCTGTGAAGACTTTTCCTCTCCTTTCCTTTCTCCCTCCCAATCTTCTGACTTTCTTCAAATTATACTTCCAACAGAAAACACTCACCACCTCTCACAAATATAATAGAATCGATGTTCAGCCAACTGGGCCTTGAAAGACACCTACGCTTAATGTTCTGGAAAACTCCATGAAAGCCGAAAGGAATTCTCCAGTTTCCCCACCCTGGCTCTCTGCTTAACTCTTCATTCTATTTTAGAAATAGTTTATCTCTTTCACTAGTACACAGCAGAGCTGCATTAAATTTCTCTTGAAGTAAAGTGGGGTGGGCAAGTGTTTCAGTTTCAACAGAATCCATCCTGTAAGCAAAATTTACATCAAAAGAGGAAGCCAGATGTCAAAATATTGAACAGAATGATGCCATCAATAATAAGAAATGAGCACTGCAAAGTGGAGAATCCCCACACCAATTACCTCAGGGTACACGTTTCAGATACAAACTTTCCCCCCTCATCTGTGACAGTATTTTTTTCTTTCCACCCACTATATTCTCTTTTATTAAATGTTACACAGAGAAAGCTTTTGAAATCAAAGTGAGACTTATATACCCCAGCTGCAACCTCAACAAGATACTATGACTAGGCTCACATGACTCATAAATTTCCTAAATTATGCAATTCGTAACAGTCCAACTGAAATCATTTTCCATGGTCTATGCAGTACTCCAAAAGCCAGGATTCTATTATATATATGTATTCTTCAGAAAATGTTGTCAAACCTCTAATCAATATTTAGTACTGTGGTTATATATCATAACATTTATAGGATAAGAAGGCTGTTAAACAATAAACCACATTCTTTAACTATGAAATTACTCATTGGCCTTGACCAATTCAATCTAAATGCTAGGGCAGAGTTAAGCAACAAATTACATTCAAAGCCATCAAACACATACACACACAAACATTTTTCAAAAGAAAAAATACCCACAGGCATGTATTTATTGGCATATATTTATCACTAATGGTATGAACCTAACAGGTCATACACTTTTCTGAGACTCATCTTTCTTGCCACTTTATTTAAAAAATTAGACATGATCTCCAAGTTTCATTTCAATTCTAACACTAAATGCCTCCATCAGGAATGTCCTTGTTTTCTCTTTTCAGCTACTTAACCTTACAGCCGGGCTCAATATCATCACCTACTTCAGGGAGCCTTCACTAGTCTTCCCCAGCTAGCTTCAGTACCACCTGATGAAAATAATTCCCCACCATAATGTCTTCTAACAGTCTCCTTCATACTCTTCTAGCATTTTCTGCTTAGATCTCTCTATTCCACTATACCAAAAGCTTTTTGAAGATGGATTTGTCTGATCATTATATTTTCAATGTCACACATATTACCTGCATACAGTATGTGTTCGTCAAACATGCAGTGAATAAATGGCTAAGTCTGTGCATTTTTCTGGCACCAACTGTCTGCATTTTGCAAATAAAAACACATGGTCAAAAAACACAAACAAACCCTTAAGATTTGTGACTGTTCCTGAGAATAGACCTAGAAAGCAAGGTTTTCTTAGAAGAAAACAGATAGTGTAGGTACTATGTGCATTTTCGGGATTCGTGCTACTTAAAGATTCCCACTTGTGAACAACAGAATGATAACAAAACTGAAAGTTGTATTAGTGGTACAAATATTTGCATTTTGGTTTTGTTATTCTCTTGTTCTCAAGTGGGAAACTTTAAGTAGCACGAATCCTAGGAATGCACATAGTACCTGCACTATCTATGTCTTCTTCTTTTTTTAATATCAGGGCTTCTCTGGTAGCTGAGCTAATGAAGAATCTGCCTGCAATGCAGGAGACCTGGGTTCAATCCCTGGGTTGGGAAGACCCCTGGAGACGCGAAAGGCTACCCACCCCAGTATTCTGGCCTGGAAATTCCAAGGACTACTACTCCATGGGGTCCCAAAGAGTCTGACACAACTAAGCACCTTTCACTTTCACTTTTTTTTTTTCTTATGAAGTGGATCCTTACCCTCTTCCTCCATCCTGACCACCCCTAACTTACCACTGTCCTTCAATCTGTATTAACTTACCGCATCTCAGCACTTCCTACCAGGTTCTCCCTAGCCGTTCATTAATCACCTGCAACTCATTTTCAGTTTGAGATAACCACAAAGCAGTAGTTCAGGTGAGAACACAACACATTTAGTACTTTCCATCAATTACGGTTTTTGTCCATTTAATAAGAAAAAAGAATTGCCAGGTAAAGTAACGCAAATTTTTTACTGGCCATAAAAAAATCTACATAGTGTCTCAGTCTGCACAGTATTATATTACATGGCATCATGGTGGGATTTGGAGACCAAAACAACCATGAAAAATCACCGAGGCTAGAGCTTCTCACAGTGGGAAAATACAGTTTCATACTTTATTATTAATTAACCAAACTCTCTTACATGTTAACTTTTTAACAGATAGAGAACTCTAACGGTCACTGTAAGTTTTCACAAACTTCCACCAAATTTCACATCTCTCAATGTTAGTCCTTTAAAATCCAAGCTCTTCAGAAAATCTAAATAACTCTCTACTTCTAATCTCAAAACTAATCAAATTGGGGGTCCCTGACCATTTTTGTTTAAAATGACAAGGCAGGAATTCACAGTAAATGGCATCACGAGCTGGCCTGGCAGGTTTAAAAACCTCCAACAAGCAGTTACATTTTAAATAACTACACACACGCTTAAGATATTCGCAAAATGCAACTCCAAGAAGCATTCCCCAGTCGCCGCCTTCCAACCAGATTACAGCCTAAGGACCTCCTAGGCAGAAAATCTAGTTCGCTTCCTTAGAGCCGTAGAAGAGATGGGGAGCTCTGGGCCTTCCTTCCTATCCTCCTCCAGAATCCTGCCTCTGCTAAGAACAAAATGTAGCTTTGTTAGCGGGGCAGGACCGGGACCGCATCACAGTCTCCGAAGACGAGCCGTCACCACTCCCTGCCTTACTGCTTTCCGGTACACACGCCCAAACACAANCCAGAGCGGACGAGGAGCACCTGGCCGAGTGTGCTCGGGGTGATGACCCAGCAGCGAAGTGCTAGAGCGAACGAAGGACAGCTCCCGGGAGCGGGAGGCCCCCCGCGTCCGTCCCCGCACCAGCTTCTGTGAGACCAGCCTCCCAGTTGCAAACGGGGTGCAGCTTGGCTTTCCGGGCCCCGTGCCCAACCAGCCATGTGTCTTAGGCCTCCGTCCGTTGTAAGGAGAAAGGCTTTTTTTTATCTTTGGCCCCGCTGTACGTAGAGGGTGTACAGAATTCCAGAAACTATACGTTGGACCTAACTCCTCCTTGCCAGTACAGGTTCTAGAATTGTCCAGTAAACTTCTTGAACTTCAACTTGGTCACCTTTTACTTACATTGGAGATTTGCCAAAACAGTTTGTGTCTTGTTTTGCAAATCCTTTGCATCATTTTAGCTCTGGTTTATAGAGTGTTCATGGTACTTTAACATTCTAACAACGTTGGATATAAATTGCTGTTTTGGTTCAACCAACGTTTATACGAGTAGGACATAATACACTTCCCACGTAAGAATGAGAAATACAGCCTTTTCTCCATTATGAAATGGTAAATTGTTAGGAATGGAGTGTTATTCCTGTCTGACCAAGTTTTAAGGCTGCTCCTAATAAGATACTCATACTGTGGTTTAAATTTAGGTTCACTGCGACATGCCTCAGTAAAATCTCAGCAGTTATTATCCATAGTTACTAGTTTTGTGTATTTTTGGCATAACTAAATCTGGTGTGATCATCCGAGGTGTAAAATGTCTTCGTTAAACATACACATTGATGACATACCTAGTCAAAAAGTAAAGCAGAGGTACACCTCTGCCAATTGTATATAATTTTTAAAAGATGTATACCATATAAAATGAGTTGGGTACAGTTTTTTGTACAGTAAGAATATATTTTCTGAGCATCCAGATACAATCTCTCCAGCTTATAACTTTAACAGATCCTAGATTGCATTGTCTCCTACCCCAGCCCCTGTACTGTGCCTAGATCACAGTACTTAACTGTTTAATAAATGCCATTTTAAAATAGTAAAATTCCTATTTTCTTATTCATTTTTCCCATTCACAAATCAGGACCCAAATTATATGATTTCCAGTTTGAGGTTTATCTTAAATTTATAAATTGTCCATATAGTTAAGATACAAGAGCACCACGTGGGGGAGATAAAGAGCCAGAAGAACAGGGTAAGAGGGATGTTCTGCATAGAAATACAGAAGTCTGAGCCAGCTGTCTTCAAACTTTTATACTCATCCCCAAAAGAATTTTTTAAAAATATGTACATCTTTAAATCATAAATATAAGCAGTTGCAAAGGATGAAATTTCCAGCACAATGTAGATACTAGCTTTAAAATTAAAGCTGTTAGGTTTAAATATACCCAATGGAATATAAATACCTGACAGATTTAGAAGTCACTATCATAGCCAGCCTCCCAGATGGCCCTTAGTGGTCTCTGCTCCTTGATACTCAATCCCTTATATAGAATCATGCTCCTTCCACACTAGACCAGGGTTGGTCTGTGTGACCAACAGCACATAGAAGTGATGGTATTACACTCCAAGGATTAGATTGTAAGAAACTGTGTCTTCCATCTCAGGTGTTCTCTTGCTTGCTTGCTCCCTCTCCTGTCACTCACTAGGTGAAGGCAGCTTTTGTGGCACGAGAACATTGAGGAGGTCTATGGAGTGATTCATAGGAATACAGGTCAACAGCCCACAGCCAGCAAGTAACAGACCCGCTGAAGACTATCTGCCTCAACTTGGAAGTGAATCCTCCAGCCCTACACTACCTTTCAGACAGTGGCATTACCCCAACCCAATAGCTTGACTGCAACTTCATGAGGGAGCCAGCAATGCCCACCCAATCATTACCTGATTTTTGTCCATCAGAAACTGGGAAATAATAAAAACTAGTTATTTTAAGTTTCTAAGTTAGGAGTAACTTGTTACATAGCCACTATTGCCCATTTGAAAAATAATGTGACCAAGATGACTGGATCTAGATTTCTCTTCTTAACACCATAAGGGGTTCTTTTAATTTAGGATTTAATAAAGATATGTAACATGACTTGGGATTTGGTGATCCCATGCTATAGAATGAAATATTTACCATTTACTTGCTGCAAGTGAACTTAAAATATTTCCAATTACTAAACACCTGTCTCCACATGATTCTGGAGTTAACTACTAGATTCACACAAGCATTGGTACTGCTTTCATCTAAATGATCAGATATAGCTCTCTAGTTTTGGCTGAGTTTGGGGGCATTTTCTTCTTGTCATCCTTGCTGTGTTTCACTTATCAGCCACTATTTGTCCTATACCAATCCCATCAATCCTTATAGATATATAACATCTTCAACACTCTAACATGAATTATTCCAACATCCACATGCTTTTTTTATTTTTGGCCTGAATAAATCTGCGTGAGGTTACCACCTGAAAAAGTATGAGTAAATCCACAAGGCTCCCTCAGAAAACAGACCCCTCTTATTGGAATATGACTATATACAAAGTCATGTACCAAGAACTATAGTTTCTAAGATTTTAGTTCAGAAATTTTAATGTATTTCAGATCCTTTTAGAAAGGGGTCTTCCTGGTAGCTCAGATGGCAGAGAATCTGCCTGCAATGCAGGAGACAGGTTTGACCCCTGGACTGGAAACACCCCCTGGAGAAGTGAATGGCTACCCACTCCAGTATTCTTGCCTGGAGAATTCCATGGACAGAGGAGTCCAGAAAGAAAAATGAAGAAATACATCATGCATGGAGCAAAGCAGAGTATTTGAATATCTATGCTGATAAACAGATGATTCTTTGGGACTCTTTAATAAGAAAAAAATAACCAGCCCTCTTGAAACAATTATTTCCCCTCAAGTCTGAAAAGAAAAGGAAACTAGTCATTTCATTGAAAAAGACACATGCATCCTATTTTTATTCATTGCAGTACCATTTACATTAGCTAGAACATGGAAGCAACCTAGATGTCCATCAACAGATAGATAAAGTTGTACATATACACAATGGAATATTACTCAGCCATAAAAATGAACACCTTTGAGTCAGTTCTAATGAGATGGATAAACCTAGAACCTCATACAGTGAAGTCAGTCAAAAAGAGAAATATTACATTCTAACACATATATTCAGAATCTAGAAAAATGGTACTGAAGAATTTACTTACAGGGCAGCAATGGAGAAAAAGACAGAATAGAATTGTGGCCATGGGGAGAGGGGATGAGAGGGTTCGATGTACGGAAAGAGTAACATGGAAACTTACATTACCATATGTAAAATAGACTGCCAATGGGAATTTGCTGTATAGCTAAGAAACTTAAACAGGGGCTCTGTATCAACCTACAGGGGTGGGACTGGGAAAGAGATGGGAGGGAAGTTCAAAATGGAGGGGATATATGTATACCGATGGCTGATTCATGTTGAGGTTCGACAGAAAACAACAAAACTCGTAAAGCAATTATCCTTCAATAAAAAATTTTAAAACAAAGATAAAACTTGTAATTTACATTGCCTCTTAGGAGATGAATAGGAGGTGGGAGGGAGGATTTTCTCTACATATCCTTTGTAGCTTTGTAATATGTACCATGCTATGTACTACTATGCAAAACTTAAGTCAATTTTTAAGGTAGTTTTACTACTATATTACTTAAGATGCAGTCATTGAGAATGATGTTTCTGAAGAATGTCTCATGACTTGGAAAACTGGCACATGTTACATGAGGAAAAGCAGAAAATTGAACTATGAACTACTTATACGTACCTCTTATTCTTCCTTATGACTATATGCCTACCTGTATTTTCTAAATTGCATTGAAATCAGTATTTATTAAAAAGAAAAAAAATGATTCATTTATAAAATTTCAGTAACAATTTCTTTCTTTTCCTGTCTGTCTCCCTCATACACACACACACACACACACTTTTTTATGTCTCTTTTTTACAGGCATCCTTGTCTTGTATCACGGAATGATTGGCAGAGACTAGTCTGGCTGCTGAGCAAAGCATATCCCTTACAAACTGTATACCGTATGAAATATGGAGCTGTGTTCTTTTCCTTCTTAAATTTCTCTCTTCTCTTTAGATCTCAGAGTAATTGAGCCGCATGAATAATTGAACATAGAGAACACATTGGATAGAGGGAAAAAAAGTCAACTTGTGCTGGTTTAAAATCACCTCAGGTCTGAAGTGGCCAAAAGTCATTACCCTCAGGTTGACAGGCCCCAGAGAGAAGGCAAGTGCCAATTACCCTCCAGTTCTGCAGTGGCCGGAGGCCTTAATTGAAAACATGTTCTATTTAATCCATTTTAGAAAAACAGAACTCAGGCACTGAATGTTTAAAATATGCTAATTCTACTAGCATTTTAGGAAAATACCTCCAAAGTGGATGAAATCAGTATCTCAAAGAGATACGTGCTCCCCGACGTTCACTGCATGATTCATAGTAGCCAAGATTTGGAAACAACCTCTGTCCACTGGCAGACAAGTGGATAAGGAATATATGGTATATACATACAATGAGAGATTGAATATTCAGACATCAAAGGAAATCTTTGCCATTTTCAACAACATAGAGGAACCTGAAGGACATTATGCTAAATGAAATGTCAAGACACAAAAAGATAAACACAGTATGACCTCATTTACATGTAAAATCATATAAAGGGTAAACTCAAGCAGAGAGTAGAAAAGTGGTTGCCAGAATCTGGGGATGGACGCGGTGGGGATGGGAGATCTGGTCAAAGGTACAAGCTTTCAGTTATAAAATGTCAGGATCTAAGGTACACTATGCTGACCATGGTTAAGAACACTGTTTTATATGCTTGAACTTTGCTCAGACAGGAGATCTGAAGTGTTCTCACCACACAAAAACAGTTAACTGTAGATACGGTAACCAGATTGATTGTGATAATCATCTCACAGTGAAAAGGTATATAATCTCTTCACTCAGCTTCTTCTAATGTTAGTATCTTACATAATCTAGGTATGTTTTGTCAAAACTAGAAAACATCAGATTTCACAGAAGTAAGTGCCTTTTTTTAAGTCTTTTAAAAATTGTGATGAAAAAGACGTGACATAAAATGTATCATTAGTGGCATTCAGCACATCCAGTGTTGTCTAACCATCACCACTATCTAGTTCTATAACATTAAACCCTCACAGAAAATCCCCAGACCCACTAAGCAGTCATTCTTTACTACTCCCTTCTTCCATCCCTTGATAACCACTAATAGAACTGCACAGTTTCTGTCCCAGGATTCAACCCAGGATACCATATTGTATTCAGTCACACTGACTTTTTATTCTTTAGGTCATACAAAGCTGTTTCTAAAGAAGCACCCTTACCATGTTTAGCTGGTGTTGATGGAAACCGTCCAGCTCAGTCCCTCCCTCTCTCCTCTGTAGTCTAACAGCCTCTGAAGTGACTTTCTTGCCTCTGGTCTCAGATCACACTTGGATGCAATGGCTCCTCGCGGCATACTTCTTGCTTCTTTCACAGTCTCTGCTCTGCTTGGTCCCACACTGCTGTCCACTGATGGTATCGCGCCTTTCTCCACAGGAGCACACGTTCCTGAGGCAAGGACCCTGTTACCTTCCACAGCAAGTAACACAGTCCTGCCCAGAAGGCTACTCCCATTAATCAGACAAATTAGACAAGTTTATGCTTGTAATGGGTGGAATGGTGTCCCATAAAAAAGATATGTCCGGAACTTTTTGGGGTACGTTCAATCCCTGGTGGGGGAACTAAGATGCCATATGCAATGAAACATAGTCAAAAGATGAAAAAGAAAAAAACAAAAAAATACTCCAGCTTAGTGACAAAGACATGAATTTTAAACAAGGCGATGTAGTTGTCATCTAGCTTGATGATGTTTGGAAGGCCTTTTTTGGTTATTATTGTTTTTAGCTGTAGCACTGTATCTCCAAAAGAAATCTTTCACAGAAACTTAATGTATAAAACAGATCAAAGGAGAGCATTTGGGATTGAAGTACTCCTGCAACATGTTCCTAGAATTCCCGGGCCTTAAGTTTTCAGAAAGAGGGCCACTGATGTTCACAAAGTCACAGAGCAAGTTAACAGCAGGAATGACAGCCCAGGGCTCTGATCTCCAGTCCACAACTTTGTTGCCAAACCATGGTAACTTTTTGGTTACACAGTGGCAGCTTACAGGATTTTAGTTCCCCAACCAGGAAGGGCACTTCTGCCCCTGGCACTGGGAGTCCAATATCCTAACCACCGGACCTCCAGGGAAATCCCTCTTTTTCTTTTTCCTAATTTTTTTGGGAGGAGGGAGTATATTGATTTGACTTCCCTTGTGGCTCAGATGGTAGAGCATCTGCCTACAACGCAGGAGATCTGGGTTCAATCCCTGGGTCAGGAAGATCTGGAGAAGGAAATGGCTACCCACTCCAGTATTCTTGTCTGGAAAATCCCATGAATGGAGGAGCCTGGTAGGCTACAGTCCATGACTGCAGAGTTGGACACGGCTAAGCGACTTCACTTTCACTTTTCATAGTTGATTTACAATGTTGTGCCAATCTTACATTGTGGAAACTCCTTAGGCAACTGAAAATGGGCCCCAGCTGAGACAGGCCAGTTTCTGACTTCCATCTGACTCAAGAATGTACAATACAACAGTTGGTAGTAACAGGATCATGCACACAGCAGAATACACACAGAAAAAGCTGGAAGACCCGTATTCCACCCACTATCATCTCCAGTGCCTCCATAATAGGCACTTAAGTTGAGCACTTAATGCAAAATTCAAACAAACAAGACATCTATTTTGAGAGACTGAGAGGGTACGATGCTCTCTTTACAGTTAAGAGCTCTCTGCTTCTGGAGAGGTATAGGAATATTTGCCCTTGAGAGTTTTCTTAAGAAGAGAAAGACAGAGAGGGCAGCCTAATCTTTTATTCTGGTTTAACCTGTAAAGAACTAAGGAGAAAGAGATTCAGTTCAGTTCAGTTGCTCAGTTGTGTCCGACCCTTTGTGACCCCACGAACTGCAGCATGCCAGGCCTCCCTGTCACCACCAACTCCCAGAGCTTGCTCAAATTTATGTCTATCAAGTCAGTGATGCCATCCAACCATCTCATCCTTTGACGTCCTCTTCTCCTCCTGCCTTCAGTCTTTCCCAGCATCAGGGTCTTTTCAAATGAGTCACTTCTTCGCATCAGGTGGCCCAAGTACTGGAGTTTCAGCCTCAGCATCAGTCCTTCCAATGAACACCCAGGACTGATCTCCTTTAGAACTGACTGGTTGGCTCTCCTTGCAGTCCAAGGGACTCTCAAGAGTCTTCTCCAACATCATAGTTCAAAAATATCAATTCTTTGGCACTCAGCTTTCTTTATAGTCCAACTCTTACATCCATACATGACTACTGGAAAAACTAAAGCCTTGACTAGATGGACCTTAGTCAGCAAAGTAGTATCTCTGCTTTTTAATATGCTGTCTAGATTAGTCATAGCTTTTCTTGCAAGGAGCAAGTGTCTTTTAATTTCATGGCTGTAGTCACGATCTGCAGTGATTTTGGAGCCTAAAAAAAATAAAGTCTGTCACTGTTTCCATTGTCTCCCCATCTATCTGCCATGAAGTGATGGGACTGGATGCCATGATCTTAGTTTTCTGAATGTTGAGTTTTAAGCCAACTTTTTCACTCTTCTCTTTCACTTTCACCAAGAGGCTCTTTAGTTCTTCTTCGCTTTCTACCATAATGGTAGTGTCATCTGCATATCTGAGGTTATTGGTATTTCTTCTGGCAATCTTGATTCCAGCTTGTGCTTCATCCAACCTGGCATTTCCCATGATGTACTCTGCATATAAGTTAAATAAGCAGAGTGACAATATACAGCCTTGACGTTCTCCTTTTCCTTAGCACACTCATTTCTGCTAAGAAGTACTACCTCCCCAGAATCATCAGGAATCTTCTGCACCTTAAACTGAATAAGTTAGCAATGAGTTTTCTCTAGCTATAGATGAGTGAAACAAGGTTTTGAAGGAAGAATAGGAATTTGCTAGGCAGAAAGGGAAGGGTTGGATGTTCGAGACATAGAGAACAAGACTTACAAACACAAGCACGGTCCTTGATGTGCTGTGTTATGAAGCACACAGCACAATCACAGGTTTCTTGCCAGGAAAGCTGAATGTGACTCTCGTAAAGCCTCTTGAGCTAACTTCCACTTACAGGAGATGTGGATGAGGGCAGAGAAAAACCAGCTACATAAAACTACAAGCAGCAAAGGGAGATATGGCTAGAACAGAGGGACCTGCTACGTAAAACCACAGGAAGCAAGAGACAAGTCCAAAATGGGGACATCTAACAGAACCTGACTTCAGCACAAGATGACACTCCCACCCCTCAAAAAAGAAAAGCATGTTCTGCATTAAGAAAGATAAGACCCCTTGCAAACAAACACAATGTGAAGACCCTTTTTGAACCTAGACGGCAACAAATCACTACAAATATTTTTTGAGACAATTGGAGAAATATAAATATGAACTGAGTAATAAATGATGCGAAACAATGAATGTAGTTTTGTTAGGTGCAATCACTGTTATTATGAAAGGAAATACTATGTTTCTTAAGATATATACTTCAATTTGTATAGTGAAAAGACATAATGCCTGTTATTTGCTTTAAAACACTTAAGAGAAGTAATTTTATTTCATAATAAAGAATTAAAGCAAAATGGGGATGACAGAGGACAAGATGGTTGGATGGCATCACTGACTCAATGATCACTGAGCAAGTTTCGGGAGATGGTGAAGGACAGAGAAGTCTGGTGTGCAGCAGTCCATGGGGTCGCATAGAGTGAGACGCAACTGAACAACAGAAGCAAAATGATATAGCAACGTAAAACACTAAGGCAAACATCTGTTAGGTTCCTACTACTGCCTGGATCAGGCCCTTGTCTGTTCTGTTCACCTGGCATAATGCATGGCGTATCATCATCAGATGTTAAGTTACTACACACAGGAGGCGTAAATTATTGCACTGACTCCTCTAAAAATCCTTTGAAGCATTATCCCTATTCTACTTTATTTTCCAGCATTATTCCCAAAGTCACATGGCTACAAAGTGGTGGCGGCAAGATTCAAATCCAGAGTCATCTGGCTTTACTTCCTTCACAAGCAACTATAGGAAATCTGGCATAACTTCAGGTGTGATCCGTATCGGCAGGTGGTACCAAAAGATCCTAGACATGGGCTATTTGCATCACCCTCCTTTCCCCACATCTCTCCTCACTGTGCTCTCCTCCCACTCTGAAATGCAGACACACCACACACATTTCATCCACTGGGACTGACTGAGCTGCTGCATGGAACAGGCACTGTGTTTGGGTATGTCTGGTGCTTCATATGTTCATTATGCTTATCTCCTCAGATTACAAATCTGAGGTGAGGCCAGCTCTGGCTGTCTTCAGAGTCTTTGTTGCCAAATACAGGACTGGAAATATACTAGGTCAGCAACAACCTGAATCACTTCTTTGAAACATTATTCCTTTCATTATCTGATCTAGTAGAAGTTTAAGCAAAACTTGCAGAGCTAAACTCAGAATACCTTTACCCTGCAAGAAACACTTGTGGTTTGGTCTGAAATAAGCATTCTGATTGAGAGCTGTGGCCCTGCACCTTACAAGCAAATGAAATACGTCAACACAATGCAACAGTAAATGCCTACATAATACTTTTCCCATTTTATCTTTGAGAGAGAAAGCTCATTCAAACTTTACTTTTGCCTTGCATCAACAATTTAAGAACTAGAGGGATTAACAGAATAAACACAGAAGGAACTCAGCTGCTCTACCCTGCAAGAGAAATATCGGGCCTCTAGTTTGACTCTCGTGACCCACAGAGCCACTGATCAGCTCACATGAGGCCCTAACAAATTTCTAGGCTTCCGGCCCATGGTTGAGATGTTATACATCCCTGGCTTCCTGCCTCAATCTCCCAACACTGATCTCCCTTTAATTCTGAAGCCAGACCTCAACTGCATGTCCACCAGCCAGAGAGATGGTTACCTAAGACCTTCAAGGTCAGTTTTAAGCCACCCTCGCAGCAGCTTGTCAAATCACACAATCTGCTTGCTCAGTACTAGACTATAACTGCCTTTTTACTTTAATACAAAAACCATTAACATGGGTATGACTTCGAGGGTCGAGACAGAGTGAAACAGACCCTCCTGTGCTCGCCTGCCTATCAACCCAACAATCTCAGCTGCTGAGAGGAAGGCCCTCATTCATTAGCCTCAGGTGGGCACAACTCTCAAGTGTGCTGCTAGATTCGAAAGTGACTCCTTTTTATTCCCCTGCTGTGAAAATCACCTGACCTTTTACTTTGGACTTATTGTCCACGTTTCCTTAAAGCCATGGTTTCCTAAGAACCAAATCCTAAGCATCACCATCAGCATGGCCTGGGAACTTGTTAGAAGGCACATTATCTATGGGCCCTACCTCAAACCTACTGAATTAAAAACTGTTGCAGTAAGCCCTCCAGGTGATCACAATGCATGCTAAAGTTAGATAATTATGGCCTTGTGGCACTACAATCACCACAGTTAACTCTTGAGAAACAAAGGCATTTCTTCTTGGTACTTGTTCTCTGGGTCTTTATTCTCTACCTATTTCAACAAAATGACCTTTCCCCATCTGTTCCATCAGAGAATGCTAATTAGAAGCAAAACCAATGCTTAATAGTTTTTTTTTTTTTTAATTTGCATTCCCACGTTACACTGTCATTTTCTTTTTGTGTCTACCATGTCCTTGAAAATCTAGGGCAATAGGTGTGCTCCAAGTGTGGTTGGTTTTCTCTTCCACAAGACTGGTTTACCTCATTAGAACTTTCCAATTCTCAATTGTCCTGCTACTGTATCAAAGTAGTCCTCGTCTATGCATCCCACAAATATTTCCTTCTAAAAATACTTTCATGTACTGGCTCAGGGGCAGGGAAGGTGTCTATCTTTCATAGGCAAGAAAACTGAAGCTGAGAGAGATGAGGCCTACTACTAAAAAAGTGGCAAAGCTGCAAGTTAAATGAGTGAATAAAAGGATGAATGACCACGTAAGCTACATCTCTTTCTGACAGATCACGTCTCTCACATGAATCGACAAGTAATCTTGCCCCAATTATGCTCCTAGCTCCTAAGTGGTGGTACTGCTTCAGTCTCAGAAAACAAGTCTTCAGAAATCTTTCCAGTGAATCCTCCAAGGTTCTAAATTCCAGAACAGCTGAAAGAACACCACTTGTTACAGACAATGGCTCTGCTTAGACGCTCAGGGCCATGTCTAAAGACCTACAGGTCTCAGCACTAATTCCAAATGGGCAAAAAACCTGGCAACACCAGCAAAAAATGAGAAACAAGTAGTCTGATCTCCTTCATGGGCCCAAGTTAAAGTCAGATGGTATGGAGTGACACTCACAAAATGAGGGATTCTTTTCAATAAATGCCAATTCCTCATGTATACACACGTCCTCAGAAATGAGGTTAACCTGAGCCTCACTGAGTGGGTTTAGCTCCCCTATATTTCCATAGTGGAAAGAAAACCACTAAGTTTTCTTAGTGTATTCTAAGTTAAACTGGTCTTCAACAAACCTTTTCTGGTTTTCTGGTGCCACAGAATGAAAAACTGTGATCCTGTATATACAGGCAAATTTCTACTATTAATAACTACATCAGGGCATTTGCCAATAGCCTAGGCAACAGCAGACACTGACCTCAGGGGCACAGACCATCAGAGCCAGGAGCAAAGTGAACAGCCGAAAGAGAGAGAGAGAGAACTAAATCAGCGTGCCACAGCACAGCATCCCAAACACATCAGTCTACAGTATATAATTTCATTTGTCTAAATTAGCAAGGAAATTCCTGTCTTTAGTTCAAATTACAGTCATTACACAACTTGTTTGATAGGCACTTGGATAAGAACCTCAGATACTCCTTACAGAACTGTATTTCAGCTCAGCTAAAAGAACTTAAGAGCCTAGAGTAGTAAGGCCTATTGTACTGATTTTTACTTGGGACTCAACCCAAGTTTCAAATCCATTTAATAATTCATGTCTCATGAATTATTAAACCCCTTAATAAGCCTCTTTGCTAGTGGCTTAAGTACCTCCTTGATGGTCTTAGGCCAAGGCTGCCATATGTTGCAGAATCAGTGTGTGAGGACAATGAAAAGACAAAAGAATTAATCTTTACAGAATCCTTTCAGCAAGTGGAATAAAAGTATCACTCTCAAAAGGAATCTCGTTTTTTTTCTTTAAAAGGGCATCAAGGGACTCCCTACTCAGCACAGTCTAAAGTAGAAAGTGTGCCATTATCAAAATACTGTTTAGTGGAAGGGACCCAGTAGTGCCACCATTAAAACTCTGACACCATTAACCACAGTAAAACTATGAGCAACTTGCAATCCTAGGACATGAATCTTGTCAAGAAACCTTTAAGCTCATCTAAAAGAAACCCCTCTTAAATTCAGTTGAAATCAATTTTACATCACAACCCACTGTTCACATAAATTGAAAATGACTTCACAAACTATTACCCTTATTAATATGCCCCTATTTCTATTTAAAAAAGGGGAGGGGCTGTTTGTGACCCACTAGGTTTCCACTGTCCACTAATTGGTCATACCTAAAGTTTAAAAAACTATCCCAGTTTTAATCTCAAAAAAAGGGCAACATTAACACAGGATCAAGTATATCAACTTTCAGGTAGATTACTCAAGTTTGAATCCTGATACGAATATTCACTTAGCTATGAGACTCAAGTCCTAGAGCATGTCATTAGCTTCTATGCCTGTTTCCTTATTCAAAACTCAGGAGAGAAATCTACCCCCCAAATTTTATGAAACTGAGTTGAATTTGTGAAGATACTTAAAACCATAACCCGTGAAGATGAGTAAGCCCGGCTCCCAATAACGTCACCCAAGATTACATGCAGCTGCCAGTGGAGACCCTGGGATAGAACACTGCCAATGGACTTAACTGCCACACTACAGCGTTAGGTATATGATTAACACTGATTATACAAGGGCCTTCAATGTGAACCACACGAAATGCTTGGTAATGAACATTATTTTTTCTCTCACTTTCTGAAAATCATTAGATGGCTCACACCTTTTAAAAAGACTTACAAGAGAAATATAAACTAAGCCTTCAATTTCTAAATTTGAATGGCAAAAGAAACAATTTTCATTGAAAATTCTTTTCACTTTATGCAGTAGAGAACTACTGTGAATCTGGAGCTATTTTCACCTGTTTTTGTCTACTTTGGTCTAGTTTCAGGTCAGACATTAGCTGGGATCTTGGGAAAGTCAGCTGATTTTTTTGGACTTGTTTCCATAACCATGAGTTAGGCTCACAATGGGGCTTGCCCAGTAGTCCAGTGGTTAAGACTCTGAGCTTCTACCGCAGGAGACGCAAGTTTTATCCCTGGTCGGGAAACTGAGATCCTACAAGCCATGTTCATAGGCAGCAGCCGCAAGCAGCGCTCTTCAGCGCAGGCGGCCGAGAGGAGCCACCCCACGTAGGAGGTCAGGGGCGTCGGCCTCGGGGAGCCACCTCGCATATGAGCCCAGGGGCAGTGGCCGGGAGGAGCCACCCTACTCCTGAGACCAGAGGCAGCGCCCGGCACCCCAGGCCAGGGGCGGCGGCTGGGTGGAACAACCCAACATCTAAGCAGGCGCAGGAGGGCCTAGAGGAGCTATCCCACGTTGAAGGTCAGGAAGGGAAGTGGTGTGCAGATACCCCTCATCCAAGGTAAGGAGCAGCGGCTGCACTTTGCTGGAACAGCCGTGAAGAGATATCCCATGCCCAAGGTAAGAGAAACCCAAGTAAGATGGTAGGTNGAGGAGAAGGGGACGACTGAGGATGAGATGGCTGGATGGCATCACTGACTTGATGGGCGTGAGTCTGAGTGAACTCCGGGAGTTGGTGATGGACAGGGAGGCCTGGTGTGCTGCGATTCATGGGGTCGCAAAGAGTCGGACACGACTAAGCGACTGAACTGAACTGAACCGAGGCTCAAAAGGTCCTAATATTGCTTGAGCTGGCTTAAGGTTTCCCTCAAAGGCAAAGCTGACAGATTAAGGGGTAAGTTGGGCAAGAGTTAAAATAACACATCTTCCAAATACGGGAGAAAAGAAACTAATTCTACTTATCTGCTACAGTAAACAAGTAGAAGCACCCACAGCTGGCAACAGTGGCACAGAAATGAATTTGGTCTGATTTGAACCTATAGTTCTGCCATTTAAGACACACAACTTTGGACAAATAACTTCATTTTTCTTCTGATCAGATGTTCTATCGGTCAAAGGGAAATTTATTTGGCAGGGCAGCTGAGAGGATTAAATATGAAGGTACATGACTCTGCACTAGAATGATTTCAATCAATGCAGATTCCCTGTAACTAAAACAAAAGGGCCAGACCATTTATGGCCATGCTCAAGGTGCTATAAACTGACGATGGTTCAGTCTCCAGCTTCTCCCCTTGACTATTTATTATTACTTACTCCCTTTAAGCATCAGGTCTGAGGCTTTTGTAAGTAAACGTGGCTAAGCCATAAATGGCAAGTCTGCTGTGAACTGGACTTCATGATGGTCTGGACTCATCTTCAGGTACTACAGGTTTCTTAACCACCTGTTGAATGGATCAGAAGCATTGTCACAGGTTGTTTATACTGATACTTAACTGTGATGGCCTCAAAACTCAATAGTAATGTATATGATATTCATACATGGTAACTGTCCTCTTGCAAAGCTGGTAAAACACAAATTATACAAGGGAAGATGATACATGGCAGAATAAAAAAGACAACATAATCTTAATCACTGTAAAGTAGACGTCTTCCTAAACCATAAGACTGAGGAGATTAAGTGTTAGTCTTGTATGTATCAGACGACACCTATCTATAATCAGTACAAATAAAATCTGGCTCATATTAGTAGCTTAACAAAAATTATCACATTCGTTTTCAAGGCAAACCATTCAAAATCACAGTAATCCAAGTCTATGCCCCGACCAGTTATGCTAAAGAAGCTGAAGTAGAATGGTTCTATGAAGCCCTACAAGACCTTCTAGAACTAATGCCCAAAAAAGATGTCCTTTCCATTATGGGGGACTGGAATGCAAAAGTAGGAAATCAAAAAATACTTGAAGGAACAGGCAAATTTGGCCTTGGAATACAGAATGAAGCAAATCAAAGGCTAATAGAGTTTTGACAAGAGAACCCACTGGTCATAGCAAACACCCTCTTCCAGCAACACAAGAGAAAACGCTACACATGGACATCACCAGATGGTCAATACCGATATCAGATTGATTATACTGTTTGCAGCCAAAGATGGAGAAACTCTACACAGTCAGGAAAAACAAGACCGNAAGCAAATCAAAGGCTAATAGAGTTTTGACAAGAGAACCCACTGGTCATAGCAAACACCCTCTTCCAGCAACACAAGAGAAAACGCTACACATGGACATCACCAGATGGTCAATACCGATATCAGATTGATTATACTGTTTGCAGCCAAAGATGGAGAAACTCTACACAGTCAGGAAAAACAAGACCGGAAGCTGACTGTGGCTCAGATCATGAACTCCTTATTGCCAAATTCAGACTTAAACTGAAGAAAGTAGGGAAAACCACTAGACCATTCAGGTATGACCTAAATCAAATCCCTTATGATTATACAGTGGAAGTGAGAAATAAATTCAAGGGATTAGATCTGATAAGAGTACTTGAAGAACTATGGACAAAGGTTCGTGACATTGTATAGAAGGCAGTTATCAAGACCATTCCTAAGAAAAAGAAATGGAAAAAGGCAAAATGGCTTGTCTGAGGAGGCCTTACAAATAGCTATGAAAAGAAGCCGAAGGCGAAAGAAAAGGAAAGATATACCCATTTGAATACAGAGTTCCAAAGAATAGCAAGGAGAGATAAGAAAGCCTTCCTCAGTGATCAGTGCAAATACAGGAAAATAATAGAATGGGAAAGATTGGAGATCTCTGCAAGAAAATTTGAGATACCAAGAGAATTTTTCATGCAAAGACGAGCACAATAAAGGACAGAAATGGACCTAACAGAAGCAAAAGATATTAACAAGAGGTGGCAAGAATACACAGAACTCTACCCAGATAATCACAATGGTGTGATCACTCACCTAGAGCCAGACGTCCTGGAACGTGAAGTCAAGTGAGCCTAGGAAGCATCACTACGAACAAGGCTAGTGGAGGTGATGGAGTTCCAGTTGAGCTATTTCAAATCCTGAAAGATGATGCTATGAAAGTGTTATACTCAATATGTCAGCAAATTTGGAAAACCCAGCAGTGGCCACAGGACTGGAAAAGGTCAGTTTTCATTCCAATCCCAAAGAAAGGCAATGACAAAAATACTCGAACTACCGCACAATTGCACTCATCTCACATGCTAGTAAAGTAACGCTCAAAATTCTCCAAGTCAGGCTTCAACAGTATGTGAACTGTGAACTTCCAGTTGTTCAAGCTGGATTTAGAAAAGGCAGAGGAATCAGTGATCAAATTGCCAACATCTATTGGATCATCAAAAAAGGAAGAGAGTTCCAGAAAAACATCTAACTCTGCTTTTGACTATGCCCAAGAGTTTGACTGTGTCGATCACCACAACTGTGGAAAATTCTGAAAGAGACAGGAATACCAGACCACCTGACCTGCCTCCTGAGAAATCTGTATGCAGGTCAAGAAGCAACAGAACTGAACATGGAATAGACTGGTTCCAAATGTGGAAAGGAGTACATCAAGGCTGTACTTTGTTACTGTTTAACTTATATGGAGAGTACATCATGAGAAATGCCAGGCGGGATGAAGCACAAGCTGGAATCAAGATTGCCAGAAGAAATACCAATAACCTCAGATATGCAGATGACACACATATGGCAGAAAGCAAAGAACTAAAGAGTCTCCTGATGAAAAAGAGTGAAAAAGTTGACTTAAAGCTCAACATTCAGAAAACGAAGATCATGGCATCCAGTCTCATCACTTCATGGCAGATAGATGGGAAACAACGGAAAAAGTGACAGACTTTATTTTTTTAGGCTTCAAAATCACTGCAGATGGTGATTGCACCCATGAAATTAAAAGACGCTTACTCCTTAGAAGAAAAGTTATGACCAACCTAGACAGCATATTAAAAAACAGACATTACTTTGCTAACTAAGGTCCATCTAGTAAAGCTAAGGTTTTCCCAGTTGTCATGTATGGATGTAAGAGTTGGACTATAAAGAAAGCTCAGTGCCAAAGAATTGATGCTTTTGAACTATGGTGTTGGAGAAGACTCTTGAGAGTCCCTTGGACTGCAAGAAGATCCAGCCCATCCTAAAAGAAATCAGTCCTGAATATTCATTGGAAGGACTGATGTTGAAACTGAAACTATTTTGGCCACCTGATGCGAAGTGCTGACTCATCTGAAAAGACTCTAATGTTGGGGAAGATTGAAGGCAGGAGAAGGGGACGACGGAGGATCAGATAGTTGGATGGCATCACTGACTCTATGGACAGGAGTCTGAGTAAACTCCGGGAGTTGGTGACGGACAGGGAGGCCTTGTGTGCTTGTAGTCCATGGGGTTGCAAAGAGTTGGACATGACTGTGCAACCGAACTTATCACATTTGTGCTTAAAACAGGCCCTCAAATATTTCTGAATGGTTGCCTTAACTCCATTAAAAAAAAAAGAAGTCTATTTAAGTGACTAGGGTTCTGATCTTCTTAAATTGTTTTATTAGAATTTTTACACTTTACATGGGCTTCCCTACTTCTTATGTTTTTTAAAAAACAGTCTCTACCAATCCCTTCCCAAAAAAGTACTGTTCTTTCCCAATTTAAGCTCTAAGAATCAGGCTGAATGTTGGAAGAGAAATCCCTAATGCTTCGATTCTGGATAATCAGCATTAATATGCAATCCCCCCTTCATTATTTCCAGTTATTAAAACCTAAATGACATTTTAAAGGGAAAACTGTCAATTAAAAAGTTCTATTGGGGAATACCCTGGCAGTCCAGTGGTTAGGACTCTGAGCTTCCACTGCACCAGGTGCAGATGTGAACCCTGGTCAGGGAACTAAGACTCCTGCATGCCACACAGCATGGCCAAATAGATAAACAAAAAGAAAAATTGTAACTACAAAATAGATTTAACATTTAGATTTTCTGAACTATCTCAGAAAGTAATTATAAAAGTTAAGAAAGCTCAAACGTGACTTTAAACCCTTCCTCTACCCCAACTGAGTTCTCTGCAGTATTCTATAAATATTCTCTACACATCTAGAGGTAATACCATTGCCTGGGCCCACTCTTAAAGATGTTCACTTCTTTGGCAACAAGGAGATAATCTGGGACTAAGCTGCTCTTTAAGAAGGTACTTTCATAACTCACTAAAGCAGTGGAGTGATTATGTAGTACTTACAACTTGGTTAGGACTGATAACTGTCCTTTTCAATTCCTCGTTTCATTTTCCCTCAGAAAACAAATCAATGGTAAATGAAACCTTGTTTCATAGTCACAGATTATTTCCTGACTTTAAATTCTCAGGCCAATACTCAAGACAGGCTAGTATAATAGCCATGGTGATATTATAAAACCAGAATTATTTGGAATTCATCAACAGTATAATGGTTTACAAAGAGAATCATTTGAAAACTAAAGGTACTCTTTTCAGCTTTTAACATTCTGCTGGAATATCCACTGAAGCATAATTTTAACACCAGCCAAGGCACTCACAATCACTTAATTTTAACTTGTCTAGTTTTAAAATGCCCACTTTATTTAACAGTTCACTAACATCCTTTACATCTAAGGAAGAGAGTGACTGTCCACAAAACAGATCTGAGGTAAAACACCAACTCAGAAGAAACGCAATCCAGCTTCACACAAGTCCAGGCTCCCGAGACAAGTGAACACAACACAGAAAGCCGGGCAGCACCGCTCCATTTTGCAGAAGCCAAAAGGGAAGCAGCAATAAACTTCAGAAGGCAGTACACTCATCTGTCCCTTAAATGTGAATATGCAACTGTTACAAAGCCAGAGTAAATGGTTTATAAAACGTAATTTTATTTTATGTTACTCTGCTGTTACATAGGGCATAACATTTTCACAAGGCTTTTTTGGGACTACAGTCAATGATTAGCAACATACAATAGTGGTCCAACTCTCTAAATAACAATCACTAGACAAACTGGACACCCTCTCACATGTGCACAAATCTGCATGGAAAAGTACTAATGTTTTAGACTGGACTGTGTGCTTTTTTCCCCCTTTCTAGTGTATTAAGAAATGACATGCACTTTAATTTGCCAAAAGCAATGGTTGTATTCTGGCAGCAACATGCTACTTCTATTACATAGTAAAGTGAATACCAGAACTACAAAGGCAGGAGGTGTAAGTGAGTTTTTATTAGGAAGGGAAGTTGTCAACTTAAAACAGCAGCAAATGAAGAGTGAATAAGGAAACTCCCTGTTGTCACAGATACACAAGACCTCCATCACATATGATACAGGAGGCATTTAAATCTGTGATCCCCCAGCCCCAAAATGTAGAATGCTCTTCCATTCAATCTAATACTTCTGGATTCCTACTAAAAAGGAATACATTAAGAGGATGGAAAAGTTGCTTACTGAAAGGAAATCTCTGAAGAAGAGTAAGGGAGGGAATGTGGAAATTAAGAAGTTATGTAGAACACTCTTTAAATTGTAATTAGCTACATTTTCATATCTTCACAGTAATACAAAACACAGTCACTTGCAGAACTGGTTCAGATTACTTAAATACCAGATACATTTTTAGTCTTCTACATAAGTGTTTGGAAGTTACTTATGTTTGTATGAAATGAAGCTATTAATACTTTTCTACAGCAGTAACTGCACACCAGGAAGGCTAAGACAAACACAAATCAAGGAATGGAGTTTTCCCAAAGCTGCAGTGTGAAAAGACTATAAACAGTTGATTCCATACACATGAATGGGTTTCTTTGCTATAGGAAATCCAAATGGAGTAAGGAATGGAGATGAGTAAAAAGGTTTCAAGGGGAAGAAAGATGACACCCTGTATGCACTCAGTTTTCTGCCCCTTCTGCCGCATCACATTCTTCTCNTTTCCATTCAATCTAATACTTCTGGATTCCTACTAAAAAGGAATACATTAAGAGGATGGAAAAGTTGCTTACTGAAAGGAAATCTCTGAAGAAGAGTAAGGGAGGGAATGTGGAAATTAAGAAGTTATGTAGAACACTCTTTAAATTGTAATTAGCTACATTTTCATATCTTCACAGTAATACAAAACACAGTCACTTGCAGAACTGGTTCAGATTACTTAAATACCAGATACATTTTTAGTCTTCTACATAAGTGTTTGGAAGTTACTTATGTTTGTATGAAATGAAGCTATTAATACTTTTCTACAGCAGTAACTGCACACCAGGAAGGCTAAGACAAACACAAATCAAGGAATGGAGTTTTCCCAAAGCTGCAGTGTGAAAAGACTATAAACAGTTGATTCCATACACATGAATGGGTTTCTTTGCTATAGGAAATCCAAATGGAGTAAGGAATGGAGATGAGTAAAAAGGTTTCAAGGGGAAGAAAGATGACACCCTGTATGCACTCAGTTTTCTGCCCCTTCTGCCGCATCACATTCTTCTCCTGCACTGTCTGATGTCCATAACTGGAAAGAAAAAAAAAAAAATCACATTAAGTTACTATTTCTAGATGAAAATTATTTCAGGTCCAATTATTATAATGTTATTGTGAGAGCAGTAAATTATTCAAATAGAAACTATTACTAAGATTGGGAGTTGTATTTCTCAAAACCTCAAATATCATCAATTCTTCTCAAAGTGTATTCTAGGAGACCTTTCACTGTATATTTGCAAAGTGATACACTCTGAGTACAATTTTAAAGCTTACTGTAATATCAGTCAAAAAGAAGATAACTAACATCCTTAGAATTTAATGCTCTTTCAATTCCTGACACCTCAATGCTATTCTTAAAAAGCATTACTGAAATATAATTTATGAGAGTAATAAGGCCAAAAAATTTTTCTAGCAGAATAAAAAGCAGAAAACTGTGGCAAGGGGAGGGGCCACGGGAGAACTACATTCATATTAAAAGGTGAATTCCTTCTTCCACATTTTGTCTAAGATGCTGACATACCAAATTTTCCTGAACCTACAAAAGTTAAGTAAAACTCAACCTGTACTTTTCTCTCCATCACTTTTTCCTTGATGCCCTTTCTATACAAGAGGTAGGGTGAAAAACTAAAGAAAAAAAAAAACAAAACAAACTCCATACTAACATAATTTATCAACATCTTCATACCAGTGTAACAATAATGTTAATGAGTCCCTAAAAATCTTAGTGTATTTTCTCAGGAAGGTCCTGATAAAATGCCTATTCAACTGCCTACAAAAGAAAAGTTGTCCTATATAAAATACTAACGTGTATTTAACATTTCTGTGTAATTTTTATACATCTGTTTTCTAAGACCAGGTATAGTTCTACTGTAGCTTCCCTGGAAGACAGAGAGCCTGAATAGATATTGACACTTTTGTCCCTAAACAGGAAATGCAAATGAGAAGGGGACACTCACTGTGAGGTTGTCTCTCAGCAGCTGCATGATGAGGGTGCTGTCTTTGTACGAGTCTTCATTCAGTGTGTCGAGTTCTGCAATAGCCTCATCAAAAGCCTGACAAATATCAATATCCATAATGAACAATACTCAACATAAACACAAACTGATACTCTACAATCACAGACCGTCTTTATGTAATATATGAACGGCCACCTTACTTTCTGTTATCCATTAAAAACAAAACTCAAATCATTTTCTCAGATTCTCAACGTAAGAATTTTGGATGACTTGAAATTTATAAAGATATATGTACTTAGTCAGTTACACAAACATTTCTTAGTTCTTTCATAGGATAGACAGCACAGTAGCTATGCCCAATATATTTCTTACAAATAAGAACTAGTATTTATTTGCCAAAATCCCTCTGAATGCAGCCATTTTAAAACACTTTGAGGAGTACAGAGATTCTAGTAATCACACCTGGTAGGCATTACTTTCCGACCCTCTACATTTCTTTCATATTTTTTTGATTACTCTTACTGCTTACAACCAAAGCTGGGAGGTAAGATAGTGGTAGGTCTCATGATGGTAAGAAAAAGGAGGAGATAACCAAATAAATGTAGGAGAAAATCATACCTGGCTATCCAAGTAAAATGCCTAGAAATTAACAGGCTTGCTATCTCAAATAACCTAAGGAAGGTATTTCTGGACACACGTCTTACCGTTTTAGCCAGTGTGCAGGCTAGTTCCGGGTTATTGAGGATCTCATAGTAGAACACAGAAAAGTTAAGAGCCAGCCCCAGCCGGATGGGGTGTGTGGGTTGCATCTCTTTCTTACTTATATCGAAAGCCTCTTGGTAAGCTCCTTGGGAATTATCTATCGTTTCTGTAAAGGGAAAAAAACGAAATAAAAAAGCATGGTACCGAAAATAGCTCATCTAGTATATAGTCACACCTTTTACACATGCTACTAAGTTAGTAGAACCAGTCTTCACTCTGCAGCATTCTTTTGAAACCACGGTAGTAAATCCAAAACATTATCTTGTACCAGGTTATTAAAAAACACTAGTTTATAAGGCGGCTTGCTCATACTCAGCTTAGTTTAAAACAACATCAACAACAACAACAACGTCTCTATTTTTGTGACTTATCTGTAAAAACAATACTGATCCTTGGTTTCAAGATATATTAATGTGAAAAGCAATATAAAAGTGCCAGTATATAACCACAATCTGATCTGAGTTTGATGACTGGCCTAAAAAAAATGTCACCTTCCTGAAAAAAATGTTCAGGAAGTACTACCAACACTAATCTGATGATGTCATATCTTGAAAAGGTTAGCTTTTCTGAATGAGGCCACCATGCCCAAAAAGCCTGACCTAACAGAAATTAAGTTATCCCTTTAGAGCTCGAATATTTGCTTTTTTTTTCTCCTCTGAAATGACACATTTACTGATCTAAACATAGCTAGTATAGCCCTCACACTGAATTAAGGAGCTTGCTCTCTGGCACACAAAGAGGTGCTGCGATGAGAGCACTGAAGTGTCTCAGTTTCCTGAGAAACTATAATACACACTATAAATACAGACTATTTACAAGTCCCACACTGCTGGAGTGTTCTACGTTTAGGACCAGAAAATCCCAATAAACCAGCAAGGGTTAGATCAGTTAATGCTGGGGCTATGGCCCAGTCTCCAAAGATATCCCTTGATGAGCTGACATTTATAAATGTTCTGTGCAAACATCTGTCACATCCCAGTTTGCTTATCTTTGTGGCAACAGAAATTATACATGGGTAACACAACAGTTTAAGTGTACAGATTCTGTTACAGCAAAGTACAAAAGTTTTCTCTTCCTATCTTCAATTACACTGATATAGGGGAGAGTAAAACTCACATTTACTTAGCTAACTCTTTGTAGAAAAGAGGAGAGGAGGCCATAACTACCATTTTCAGGGGCATGCCCCTTTCGGATGGGGTAAAATTAGGAATAAAATAAACTAATTGAAAAAAAAATTAGTTATGTGATACGTGTACCTAAAACTTCCTTGATAAATTTAGCACATACATAACATACTACAGTATACTCAACTACCAATACTCCAGAGACTGGGTTCACTACTAATAAATTCACTTTGCCTTTTTTAACAGTCAAGTTAGGAAATTTGGTTCCTCTTTTCCCCATATCTCTGCTTTCTGTGATAAATTATATACCAGCACTAGTACTCTCATCTCATTTCTCCTCTGTATCTGGTTATGTGTAATTAGTCAGTGTTATGAGCCCTCAAAACAGGTAGTAGAGTTAATAAATTAATATGTCAAGTAGAAGAAGTAAAACGTCCTGGTTTTATAGTATGTATGTAATTTTTAGTTATCTTAAGTTTCAAGATGCAAGATGCTGAAGACCACATGACATAACAGAATCACCCAAACAATATGTAAAGAACTCTGGAGCTAAAAATATGGTGAACCAAATTCTAAAACCTGAAAGATTACTTTTGTTTTTAAGAATATCTTATCAGATTATAATCAGAGTTTATGAATTTCTCATAAAGAGCACATAACGTAAATTCATGACTGAATTTTCATTTTTGAGAACACAAGATAACATTACAAACTTATTCTCCCTTCCTTTTATATTTTAGCTTTACTCATAAACTGAATACACTTACGCTTCCGATCATCACCACAAGCAACTTCAGCAAGGTACCGGAAGTAATCTCCCTTCATTTTCAGATAGAAGACCTTACTCTCTGGATTAGTTGCATTGGCTATTAAATACTTATCCAACAATTCCTGAAAGAAATAAGTTACAACATTAGGCACTAGTAAAAACAACTGCCACAGTAATTCACACCAAACCACCCTGGACTGGAAGCATGGCTAGAAAGCAGGGGTCAGATGGCTGTCATTAATTGAAGGCTTTGGGATCACAACAAGTCATAATGGTAAAGCTAGATTACATCAAACACTAATTAGAAAGAGCCTGTCTGTCTAATAGACAGCCTGTCTGTAGACATTTATTAAGCAAGCATTTCCTGATACTTGGGTTTCCCTTGTGGCTCTGCTGGTAAAGAACCCGCCTGTAATGAGCGAGACCTGGGTTTGATCCCTGGGTTGGGAAGATCCCCTGGAGAAAGGAAAGGCTACCCACTCCAGTATTCCGGCCTAGAGAATTCCATGGACTGTATAGTCCGTGGGACTGCAAAGAGTTGGACACGACTGAGCGACTTTCACTTTCACGATAGTTGTTGGGTGCTAGGCACTCTACTTGACCAGAGGGGATATAAAGTTCCTACCCTCAAGAGTCCACAGTCTAATAAAAAAAGCAGTGAGTACACCATTAACAGTGCAGCTCTGTAAGAGGCTATGAAGCACAGAGGGAATGTCTCACTCTATTGCAGATGGTCACTGACAGGCTTCCCTGGAGACGGGGTGTCTGACTTGTCAAGAAGTTACAAAGGGAATGCAGCAGTTAGAAAACAAGGATGTGCAATCATTTTAGAGAGAGGAAATAAAATGTTTAAGACATCGAGTATGAAGAAGACTACAGTCTGAGAACAAGTCAGTCATTATGGCCTAGAGCAGGGCTACTCAGTCTCCTCTGCAGACTAGAGCTCATCCAAAAAGGGGAGGAGTACAAGGGTCAAGAGAAGAGCTCTAGAAATGTTTCGAGAAATAAGAGAGTCATGTCCCTCATGTGAAACTATTTTTTTAAGTTGGGTTAATATTTAAGTATGTCTTTTTTTCCCTCATTTTGTACCAAGAAATGTCCACTTGATCCAGTGAGCCAGTGCCTCTCAAACTGAGGTATTTGTACAAGGTGCCTCTAAGAGTATTAAAAAGTCACAAAAAAACAAACATGATAGATACCTTCTTGGACTATCAATTTTACTTGATGTTAAGTAATTTAAAAATCTTTCTATAATAAAAAATTTTATAGAGAATAAAATTATTTTAGAAATTTTAAAAGAGTAACACATCTTATAGATTTGTTTTGGGAGTAAAATCAACAAACAGACACTGAAGAAGTAAAAAGTGGCTTAGAAAATACACCTTTAACTCAAGAACTTTCTTGTTTATCTGAATAAAAAGCACCTAAACAAAATGCAGTGATTATATGCATGTTATCTTAAAGGAAATAAAAACATTTTAAACCTTTAATGAAAAATATGTTTAGGTTAAAAAAATATATTTTAAAAGGGTCTGAAGCTCAAGGGAAGTTAAACTTAGGATTACAGTTAAATTACCTAATGAAGCCCCAGAACCATATACATTATAAAAGTGGCAACTATCAAAAGTGTGGTTTACATCTGGAAAGCTGCTGGGCCAAGGCCAAAGCAACAGAAGAGCCACACCCAAACACTAAAGTCAACTGAAACTAAACGTTTCTTCTTAATTGAAGGCTCATGTTATAAGAGTTTTTTGTTGCTGGACATCACTGATACAATTTTAATAGTACTGAAACAAACTTGAGGAAAAACTCTTTCCCAGGATTGTACAAAATCTTACTACTGTAACTTATCCCTCGAATGCCATTTTTACATATCATGGATGACTTTTAACTTTAAAACTGTATCCATGGAACACTGGAATTTAGGGGTTTTTTTTTTTTTTTTTTTTTTGATATAGGTACAATGGTAAGACAGCCACAAAAAAGTTCTCTAAATTTCTAAATCTCAAACTGACTCAGTCATCCCTAACTTTAAAAAAGAAAGTAAACCAAAAGTAGATTCTGAGAAACAGTATCAAACGACACCAACACAATATTTCTACTGTGGGAACCAACACCGCTGCTTGCATCTGAACTAAGGAACTACAACGTAAAATGAAGCACCTCTCACTGTTCTTTTTCTCCAAGTGAGATTCCACAGAGGATCTCCAAAACAGTGCCAGCTCTGGAAAACACAGTACTTACAATCAGAAAAAGAAAAAAAGAAAGCTACTAGGACCATTTAAGACCTAGATCTCTGTGACTAAGTGTGGCAGAAATGTGGGAGCAGGGGCTCAGAAAAGCCTGACTGGAATGAGGACGTGGGGAGATGAGAGAGAAACATGATTCTAGCTCTCATCACCCCTCCATCACTTGAGCCAATGTGGGAGTGCTCATGAGGACTGTCTTACTGACACACTGGCCTTCTAAGGATTCAGAAAGCTGCTAAACAGCTACTGCATTAGTGGTTACACAGCCACTTATTAAGCAAACCGTACACTCTTCCCTTCTAAAATGATTAACTTTGATCACTAGTTTGCATATAGCCATTACGTACGATTTATAGTGTTGGCTTTTATTAAGTGACTTGTGCATTACTTCCATCCTGGAGTTCAGCCAGGTCATGGTTCTTTGTCAGATGCCACTAGCTCTCTGTGAAGGAAACAACAGGTACAGAATAACTCTGTCTTTTCATGTGCTGTCAGCAGTAGCCATGCAGATTTTAGCCCAATTAAAAGACACTGGATTCTGCTTCATGTTTTACCAAAATGATCATGGCTGTATCAGGTATTATGCATACCAGCTATTCATTATTAATACCACATAGAATAAAGGCTAAAAATACTTATGGTATATAGCATAGGTGTACATTTTTTTGTAAAAAAAAAAAAAAAAAATTAAATTATAAAAAAGACTCAATACAGGTTAGACAGTTAAAAACCAAAAGTGGCTCCCTGGAATGAGAAAATCTTCCTAGATAAGGTCATTGGTAAAGTCAGTAAAGAGGAAGTGAATCGATTTTTAATATTTATGTATTTAAAAGTCCCTTCCACTAATTTGTTCTGTCAATAAAACAGGCGATCCCCTTTGTAACTCTTCAACCAGCAAATTTTATGATCCTGAGAGGCTTGGAGAGCTAAATCGGGGTTCCCTCCAGGGCTGAGTGTCACTTGACCAAGATGCAGAACCAAGAAGTACATGCCTTTTTGAAAGACATGTGACTAAGTCAGTACACTTACTACCCAAAATTACAGGACGTACCAGAAACAGAACACTCTAGACCAAAGAAACTCAAATACGAGCAAAAGTCAGAGGAAATAATTTAAGCCATTATTATAGAAGTCGTTTCAGGAGACACTGACAGACCTTAGAATAAGCTTAATCTCAGAAAAATAGGATGGAAATAACAATAAAGAGGATTGTATCATAAAAGCGGTAAAGAACCACTCAAGAAATGGAAAGTGTCAAGAAATAAGTGATGCAAACTTAGTACAGTAACTAATTCCTCAACCCCATATCTTAGAGAAAAGGTTAGGAATAACCACACTCCAATACTAATTCTATCTCTAGGAGTGAATTATTTTTACATACAATAGTCCAACCATCACTTCAATTAACTTTTCCAAAGTACTTCATTAGGCTGCAGTGGTTAATAGTCTGTGGCATTCAACAAATATTTTTATCTTAAATTTACATATAAGTGATTTGTTTTATAGACAAAACAAAACATATTCCCCATTATGTAGTTTATACTTTATATACCAAACTGATTTTTTAAGTAAGCAAATAACCAATGAAGAATCTTAAAATACAAACAAAATAATTGACAGTAAATAAAAAAATGTTCTAAGGAGTTTCAAATTCCTATCAGCTTACTGAAATTCATTAAATAAAAACACTACTAATATGTTCAATTTCTAACTTCAGGGTATGTATACTAGTCACTATCTATATTTTTATCAGCACATTATCACAAAAGATTACATTATTCATTCAACAAATATTTAAGTGTTCAATGTTAAACTGTGTTTAACAGTTTAACATAGTATGTTAAACTGTGCCAAGCTGTATCTTAACCACTCTTTATGTGTTATTTATATAGATAGAACCATTATGATAAATTTTACAAATGAATAAAATCACCAAGAAATCAAGAAACTTACACAAAGCCGTATAATCAACTAGATGGGAGTAGAATCTGAAAGTAAAGCTAGCGATCTAAGCACCACCTTTAAGCAATGGAGCATATCCAACAGAGATAAGGCTTTGGCCTTAGTTATTCAATTAGTAAATCAGCAAACAAAAGAATTAATAGAGAGCAACATAACGGTTCAACAAATAGAACATTTACCTAAGCTATTTATCTAAACATTTATCTAAAGCTATTTTTTTTTTATAACATCCCAACTTCAAGAATTATATACAGCATAAAGAACCACTGACAAGTAGGAAGAATTAAGTCTCTAGAAAAAACTCTATTAGCTTTAATTCCAAGAGACCAAAATTAAAGGAAAATTCAGTACTCAAAAAGGAAATCATATTTCATCCAGGAAATTCTATTGGATTTTATAAACAGGTAGAAAGCATGGAGGAATAGGACATTTCCAAGGCACAGAGCCCATGTCATAGGAAAAGGCACAACTTAACAATCAAGTAGAAAGTCACTTGAAGATGGTAAAATCTTCTTAAAACAAAAAGTAGAAAAAATTGCCCAAGATACCAAAAGTACATTTTAAAGGAATCAATTTTCACAATATTCATCATAAATTACAACTGAACTTCACTGGGATGAATGCTGAACCAAAAATCTAGCTTTCCATCTAGAACAAGTTAACAAGTTCCTTAATTTCTTCTACAAAATAATAGAAATATTTTCTAGTTTTAATAATCTATGCTAATTCTAAGGTACTAAATCAAAGGAGCAAGCTGTTAAGTAGAGAAACTTCCAGATAAAAATGTTTCCTTAATATTTTTCATTCACAAAATTCTGTAAATACGATATGTTAAACATTTAGCACATTGCCTACCACACAGTAAGATTCATTATTTGTTAAATGAACATTAATCATGACATAGCAACATGGTAATGAAATGAATGCAAAGCAAAAAAAAGTCACACATAGTACAAGGCTTAAAATGGCACAGGACTTTTCTTGAATTATTTTTCTAATTCTCTATTTTTATCAAAGTAATAATGTACAATCGTTAATTAACCAGCATTCTAATTTTTTTTTTTTAAGTCCCTGTTTAACTCCTTCAGCAGATTTGTGTGTGTGAAAAATCATGATCTCATACTAACATATCCAGAATTCCAATTCAACCTCACAGGATTCTTCTTCCTTTACCTGGATCTTCACACAAAGTAAGACTCTGGTTTCCACTAAAATAATATGTAATACATGTCATCACCTAAAACTCAAAAGTGAAAAATAAACTCTCTCTCCCTTCCCTGGATCCCGAGACAGCCAGTTATTCCCCTCCCAAAGCAAGCACCACCATCATTTTCTTATACGTTCTTCCAGTTATTTTACACATTTTAAATCCACATACAATCCTATTCTCATGCTGGTCTACTATGTACATTGTTCTATACCTTTCCTTTTCCATATAATAATTCCTCTGAGATCATTCCCTACTCACATGTTTATAACTGTCTCACTCTATAATATATAATAACACTGAAGAGCACTGTGTATGTATGCCTACTATATGGGCATATCATAATTATTTAGTCTACTCTGATGAACAGTTAAGTTGCTTCCCATCTGGTGATATTTCCAACAGTGTACCAAATGTACACTTGATCCTTGAAGAAAGATGTTGAAGTGTCCTTCCTCAGGCAATTTTAACTTACATCCCCACTATCAATGTGTCAGTGTTCCAATTTCTCAGCATCCTTCTGAACCCAGGGTATTATCAAACATTTTTAATCTTTTCCAATCTAATAAGGAAAAAAATCTTACTATAATTTTATTTGCAGTTTTCTTTAAACAGTATGTTTAAATCCTTTAAAAAAATTATAGCAAAATTCCAAAGGGAGGAAGGGAGATATTCAGGTGCTAGATAGAAAGATGAAACAAAGTTAGAGCAAAAGGTAAAACTTTACAATACAATGAGAGCAATGGGTAAGGACCCTAGAAAAACTTTGTCATTGCTGAGAAGTAGCAAGAAAGCTATTTCCTGGACTTCTGGGGATTATGGGTGTAGTTTCCCATGAAAAACTAAAAACCAAACACAATCTGTGCAGTGCTATTCAAATTTTTATCTCATATATGATGTGTGACTCTATAAGCTCAAAGTGTGTGTAAAACTGGGCCATGGCCTATTGTGCCCAGCAGAAACAAATCATCAAAACCACTTCCACAATCCAAGGTACCCACACAAGTTCCAGAGGAAATACCACATTCAAATTTTTTAAAATAACTAATTAAGGAACAGATACACCATGATGACAGATCAACAAACAGAAGGTTAGTACCCCAAAACTTAAACGAAACAGTGTACATTAAAACATAAATATATGGAGAAGGAAATTGCACCCCACTCCAGTACTCTTGCCTAGAAAATCCCATGGACCGAGAAGCCTGGTAGGCTACAGCCCATGGGGTCGCAAAGAGTCAAACAGACTTCACTGTAGACCTCCTCTTTACAAGGATTATATAACAACAATGTATTCTGTCTGAGGATAGTCTCTGGATTAAACCTTCTGGCTAATTCTGTTATCTTAAAATGTAAATTATGGGAGTAGGTCTGGTGAGGTCTTTACAACCTCCAGACATTCTTTGGATTCACTGGAGTATATAACTTCATTGCTAACACTAACAAAAGGGCACTCTTTCTACCCCTTTCTGATGCCTACGTCAGGAGCTTTCTCTACCTCCTTTATACTTTAATAAAACTTTATTACACACACACAAAAAAAAACATAAATATAAGAGAAATGTTTAAAACTCTTAAAGAATCCTTTAAGGATATATATTTTAGTATTTACAGATTAAATGGATGATGCCCAGGACTGGCTTCAAAATAATGGATGTGTGTCTGTGGGGATATAAACAAAATTCATAATTGCTAGGGCAGAGTAATGGTACACGGGGAGTTATAACATTCTCACCATAATTCAAAAAGATACACGCAGCCCAATGTTCACTGCAGCACTATTTACAATAACCAGGACATGGAAGCAGCCAGATGTCCATCAAAAGAGGAAAGGATAAAGAAGTGGTACGTATGTACAACAAAGTATTACTCAGGCATAAAAAGGAATGAAATTGTGCCACTTGCAGAGAGGTAGATAGATCTAGATACTGTCATACAGAGTGAAGTAAGTCAGAAAGAGGAAAACAAATACCACTTATATTATGACATCTAGAAAAATCATACAGGTCAACTTATTTGCAAAGCAGAAATAGAGACCCAGACATATGAATACCAGGAAAGGAAGGGAGGGAATTGGGGGATTGGGATTAACATATATACACAGCTGCTGCTACAGGTAGTCACTTCGGCTGTGTCTGACTGTGCGACTCTAGGGACTATAGCCCAGCAGGCTCCTCTCTAGGCAACAATACTGGAGTGGGTTGTTAGGCCCTCGTCCAGGGGATGTTCCTGACCTAGGGATCGAACTCAAGTCTCCTGCACTGCAGGCAAGATTCTTTACTGCTGAGTTACCAGGGAAGCCCCATATATACACTACATATAAAATAGATAACTAATGAGAACCTACTGTACAGCGCTGAGAACTCTACTCAGGGCTCTGTGGTGACCTAAGTGGGAAGGGAATCCAAAACAGAGGTGATACATGCATATGTAAAGCTGAATCATTTTGCTGTACAGCTGAAACACACACATTTAAAACAACTGTACTTCAATTAAAAAGAAGCATCTTGGAGATGGGGGGAGAGAATTTTTTAAATTAAAAAAAAAAGGGGGGGGGTACTTCTCTGGTGGTCCAGTGGATAAGAATCCACAGCCAATGCAGGGGACAAGGGTTTGATCCCTGGTTTTCGAAGATTCCACATGCCTCAGGGTAAGTAAGCCCATGTGCCACAACTATTGAACCCTTGCCTAGACCCTGTGCTCCTCAACAAGAGAAGCCCCTGCAATGAGAAGCCCATGTACTGCAACAAAGAGTAGCTCTCGCTAACGGAAACAAGAGAAAAGCCCAAGCAGCAACAAAGACCCAATGCAACCAAAATAAAATTATTTTTTTTAAAAGCAGTAAAAGAGAAGGCATGTTTGAAGAAACTCCTCAAAATGGAGAACGAAGAACCAACAAGATGAAAAAATGTGGATTAGTCAAAAAGATGCAAGGTAATATGCAATAGGAATTCCAGGAGAAATTAGAACGAGGAAGAAATGTTACTTAGAGGTAATGGCTGAGATTCTTCCAGTTACTAATATAAATAATCTTCAAAGTGGAAAAGCACAGTAAATCTCCAAAAAAATAAAACAAAAATGAATTCATATGTAGACCAGCATGGGAACATTGAGGAATGCCAAAGACAAGAAAATTCTTAAAAGCAACCAGAGAAATGACACATTACCTATAAGGAAAGAAACAACAGTATGGCTGACAAGTTGATTTTTCATAAGAAAATAATTAAGTATCTTAAAAGTGAGGAGAAAAAAACTGTCAGCTAAAATTTCATAACCAATTAAAATATCATATAAAAGCAAGTGCAAAATGAAGACGTTTCCAGACAAAGACAGAAGTTCCTGCTTAGACCTTTACTGAAGAACCCCTTCAGAGTTAGGAAGAAAGTAATGGAACAAGAGAANTGATAAATTTTACAAATGAATAAAATCACCAAGAAATCAAGAAACTTACACAAAGCCGTATAATCAACTAGATGGGAGTAGAATCTGAAAGTAAAGCTAGCGATCTAAGCACCACCTTTAAGCAATGGAGCATATCCAACAGAGATAAGGCTTTGGCCTTAGTTATTCAATTAGTAAATCAGCAAACAAAAGAATTAATAGAGAGCAACATAACGGTTCAACAAATAGAACATTTACCTAAGCTATTTATCTAAACATTTATCTAAAGCTATTTTTTTTTTATAACATCCCAACTTCAAGAATTATATACAGCATAAAGAACCACTGACAAGTAGGAAGAATTAAGTCTCTAGAAAAAACTCTATTAGCTTTAATTCCAAGAGACCAAAATTAAAGGAAAATTCAGTACTCAAAAAGGAAATCATATTTCATCCAGGAAATTCTATTGGATTTTATAAACAGGTAGAAAGCATGGAGGAATAGGACATTTCCAAGGCACAGAGCCCATGTCATAGGAAAAGGCACAACTTAACAATCAAGTAGAAAGTCACTTGAAGATGGTAAAATCTTCTTAAAACAAAAAGTAGAAAAAATTGCCCAAGATACCAAAAGTACATTTTAAAGGAATCAATTTTCACAATATTCATCATAAATTACAACTGAACTTCACTGGGATGAATGCTGAACCAAAAATCTAGCTTTCCATCTAGAACAAGTTAACAAGTTCCTTAATTTCTTCTACAAAATAATAGAAATATTTTCTAGTTTTAATAATCTATGCTAATTCTAAGGTACTAAATCAAAGGAGCAAGCTGTTAAGTAGAGAAACTTCCAGATAAAAATGTTTCCTTAATATTTTTCATTCACAAAATTCTGTAAATACGATATGTTAAACATTTAGCACATTGCCTACCACACAGTAAGATTCATTATTTGTTAAATGAACATTAATCATGACATAGCAACATGGTAATGAAATGAATGCAAAGCAAAAAAAAGTCACACATAGTACAAGGCTTAAAATGGCACAGGACTTTTCTTGAATTATTTTTCTAATTCTCTATTTTTATCAAAGTAATAATGTACAATCGTTAATTAACCAGCATTCTAATTTTTTTTTTTTAAGTCCCTGTTTAACTCCTTCAGCAGATTTGTGTGTGTGAAAAATCATGATCTCATACTAACATATCCAGAATTCCAATTCAACCTCACAGGATTCTTCTTCCTTTACCTGGATCTTCACACAAAGTAAGACTCTGGTTTCCACTAAAATAATATGTAATACATGTCATCACCTAAAACTCAAAAGTGAAAAATAAACTCTCTCTCCCTTCCCTGGATCCCGAGACAGCCAGTTATTCCCCTCCCAAAGCAAGCACCACCATCATTTTCTTATACGTTCTTCCAGTTATTTTACACATTTTAAATCCACATACAATCCTATTCTCATGCTGGTCTACTATGTACATTGTTCTATACCTTTCCTTTTCCATATAATAATTCCTCTGAGATCATTCCCTACTCACATGTTTATAACTGTCTCACTCTATAATATATAATAACACTGAAGAGCACTGTGTATGTATGCCTACTATATGGGCATATCATAATTATTTAGTCTACTCTGATGAACAGTTAAGTTGCTTCCCATCTGGTGATATTTCCAACAGTGTACCAAATGTACACTTGATCCTTGAAGAAAGATGTTGAAGTGTCCTTCCTCAGGCAATTTTAACTTACATCCCCACTATCAATGTGTCAGTGTTCCAATTTCTCAGCATCCTTCTGAACCCAGGGTATTATCAAACATTTTTAATCTTTTCCAATCTAATAAGGAAAAAAATCTTACTATAATTTTATTTGCAGTTTTCTTTAAACAGTATGTTTAAATCCTTTAAAAAAATTATAGCAAAATTCCAAAGGGAGGAAGGGAGATATTCAGGTGCTAGATAGAAAGATGAAACAAAGTTAGAGCAAAAGGTAAAACTTTACAATACAATGAGAGCAATGGGTAAGGACCCTAGAAAAACTTTGTCATTGCTGAGAAGTAGCAAGAAAGCTATTTCCTGGACTTCTGGGGATTATGGGTGTAGTTTCCCATGAAAAACTAAAAACCAAACACAATCTGTGCAGTGCTATTCAAATTTTTATCTCATATATGATGTGTGACTCTATAAGCTCAAAGTGTGTGTAAAACTGGGCCATGGCCTATTGTGCCCAGCAGAAACAAATCATCAAAACCACTTCCACAATCCAAGGTACCCACACAAGTTCCAGAGGAAATACCACATTCAAATTTTTTAAAATAACTAATTAAGGAACAGATACACCATGATGACAGATCAACAAACAGAAGGTTAGTACCCCAAAACTTAAACGAAACAGTGTACATTAAAACATAAATATATGGAGAAGGAAATTGCACCCCACTCCAGTACTCTTGCCTAGAAAATCCCATGGACCGAGAAGCCTGGTAGGCTACAGCCCATGGGGTCGCAAAGAGTCAAACAGACTTCACTGTAGACCTCCTCTTTACAAGGATTATATAACAACAATGTATTCTGTCTGAGGATAGTCTCTGGATTAAACCTTCTGGCTAATTCTGTTATCTTAAAATGTAAATTATGGGAGTAGGTCTGGTGAGGTCTTTACAACCTCCAGACATTCTTTGGATTCACTGGAGTATATAACTTCATTGCTAACACTAACAAAAGGGCACTCTTTCTACCCCTTTCTGATGCCTACGTCAGGAGCTTTCTCTACCTCCTTTATACTTTAATAAAACTTTATTACACACACACAAAAAAAAACATAAATATAAGAGAAATGTTTAAAACTCTTAAAGAATCCTTTAAGGATATATATTTTAGTATTTACAGATTAAATGGATGATGCCCAGGACTGGCTTCAAAATAATGGATGTGTGTCTGTGGGGATATAAACAAAATTCATAATTGCTAGGGCAGAGTAATGGTACACGGGGAGTTATAACATTCTCACCATAATTCAAAAAGATACACGCAGCCCAATGTTCACTGCAGCACTATTTACAATAACCAGGACATGGAAGCAGCCAGATGTCCATCAAAAGAGGAAAGGATAAAGAAGTGGTACGTATGTACAACAAAGTATTACTCAGGCATAAAAAGGAATGAAATTGTGCCACTTGCAGAGAGGTAGATAGATCTAGATACTGTCATACAGAGTGAAGTAAGTCAGAAAGAGGAAAACAAATACCACTTATATTATGACATCTAGAAAAATCATACAGGTCAACTTATTTGCAAAGCAGAAATAGAGACCCAGACATATGAATACCAGGAAAGGAAGGGAGGGAATTGGGGGATTGGGATTAACATATATACACAGCTGCTGCTACAGGTAGTCACTTCGGCTGTGTCTGACTGTGCGACTCTAGGGACTATAGCCCAGCAGGCTCCTCTCTAGGCAACAATACTGGAGTGGGTTGTTAGGCCCTCGTCCAGGGGATGTTCCTGACCTAGGGATCGAACTCAAGTCTCCTGCACTGCAGGCAAGATTCTTTACTGCTGAGTTACCAGGGAAGCCCCATATATACACTACATATAAAATAGATAACTAATGAGAACCTACTGTACAGCGCTGAGAACTCTACTCAGGGCTCTGTGGTGACCTAAGTGGGAAGGGAATCCAAAACAGAGGTGATACATGCATATGTAAAGCTGAATCATTTTGCTGTACAGCTGAAACACACACATTTAAAACAACTGTACTTCAATTAAAAAGAAGCATCTTGGAGATGGGGGGAGAGAATTTTTTAAATTAAAAAAAAAAGGGGGGGGGTACTTCTCTGGTGGTCCAGTGGATAAGAATCCACAGCCAATGCAGGGGACAAGGGTTTGATCCCTGGTTTTCGAAGATTCCACATGCCTCAGGGTAAGTAAGCCCATGTGCCACAACTATTGAACCCTTGCCTAGACCCTGTGCTCCTCAACAAGAGAAGCCCCTGCAATGAGAAGCCCATGTACTGCAACAAAGAGTAGCTCTCGCTAACGGAAACAAGAGAAAAGCCCAAGCAGCAACAAAGACCCAATGCAACCAAAATAAAATTATTTTTTTTAAAAGCAGTAAAAGAGAAGGCATGTTTGAAGAAACTCCTCAAAATGGAGAACGAAGAACCAACAAGATGAAAAAATGTGGATTAGTCAAAAAGATGCAAGGTAATATGCAATAGGAATTCCAGGAGAAATTAGAACGAGGAAGAAATGTTACTTAGAGGTAATGGCTGAGATTCTTCCAGTTACTAATATAAATAATCTTCAAAGTGGAAAAGCACAGTAAATCTCCAAAAAAATAAAACAAAAATGAATTCATATGTAGACCAGCATGGGAACATTGAGGAATGCCAAAGACAAGAAAATTCTTAAAAGCAACCAGAGAAATGACACATTACCTATAAGGAAAGAAACAACAGTATGGCTGACAAGTTGATTTTTCATAAGAAAATAATTAAGTATCTTAAAAGTGAGGAGAAAAAAACTGTCAGCTAAAATTTCATAACCAATTAAAATATCATATAAAAGCAAGTGCAAAATGAAGACGTTTCCAGACAAAGACAGAAGTTCCTGCTTAGACCTTTACTGAAGAACCCCTTCAGAGTTAGGAAGAAAGTAATGGAACAAGAGAAGTCACCAAGTAGAGTAATATAATAACTAAAATATATACTCTAGAGTAACTGGAAAATTCCTGGTCATAAACTATGAAAACAACTCTTCCAAAACTGCAATATAGATCATTACAAGATGCTGAATAACAATACACATGTGACACCTCATGTTTGCAGAGGACACTATTTCAGATTATTTAGAAGGCCAAAATTTCTTTCATATTAAGTATGTGCAGAGGATGTGCTTTCCAATCCTCTTTTAGAAGATTATCTAAATTTTTAAGGATAGTTAATGTGTTCCCCCTTGTTTAATCCAACAAGTGTCTGGCTCTAAGACTACACTTTGTATTATCGTAGTTCAATCGGCTACTAGAAGGAAATATTTCACTAGGAAAATCATGGATCTCAAACATTTCAACAGCTCACTATCTATTTTAAGGTAACTGACAAGATGTGGATTCATTTTCGATATTTATTGGCAGGAATTTAGCCAATATTTATATGCTAATGCTCACAAAATCTGCCTTTTATCTAGCTAATTTACTTCTGTAGCTCCTACCTCAATTTACTGTAATTAATGACAATCCCTATTTTGCAGCCTGTTGTGAAGACTGAATGACTCAGTACAAATTACTTAGAACACTACTTGGTACACAAATCTCCATCACTGCGCACCACCAAACAAGTCTCTTTAAGCACTGGGCAGAGTGCTCCTATATGTATTTATGGACATTGGGATGGGCCACTGGGACTTCACTCATCCTAAAACATATTAAATTTGCCTTCCAAACACGATCTCCTATTAATTCTCCTCCCCTACTAAATTTTGTTTTCAGAAAAGCACTCCCCTGCCCTAGTTAGAAACCTCAATGTTATCCTAGTGCTTCCTTGGCCTCACTCCTCTGATCAGTGATCAGTGAAAAGTCGCTCAGTCATGTCAGATTCTTAGTGTCCGACTATACAGTCCATGGAATTCTCCAGGCCAGAATACTGGAGTGGGTAGCCTTTCCCTTCTCCAGGGGAATCTTCCCAACCCATGGATCGAACCCAGGTCTCCCATATTGTAGGCAGATTCCTTATCAGCTGAGCCACAGGTGAGCCCAATAATACTGGAGTGGGTAGTCAATTCCTTCTTCAGTGGATCTTCCCAACTCAGGAATCAAACCAGGGTCTCTTGAATTGCAGGTGCATTCTTTACCAATCGAGTTATCAGGAAAGCCCTCGTATCACTCCCCTGGCACTCCATAGTTAGTCACCCAAGCCTATGGATGTACTATTTTCCAAGTCAAGACTTTAGAAACCTTCTTAAAGAAGCACAGTATACTTTTGGAACACACATCTCCCCTCTCTTAACTATAAACCACTAAAGAAGACTTTATTTCATCTAGAGTAACATACACACATACACGTATTTGTAAAAATGTAAGATGAGTATAATATGACAGTATGTAAATATACTTTTAAAATATGGATGAGTCAGTCAGAATGAACAGTGCTCAGAGGCATGGAAACAGAAGAGGGATACAGACACTGAAGGAAAAGGATACAATATACAGTTATAATCAGGAAGTTGCTTATGTGGAGGGCCAACTATATTTATTGTACTACATCATTTTATGTGAAAGACTTGTATTTGCAGATTTTGGTTTCATGGAGGCTCCTGGAAATCAATCCCCATAATATTAAGGGATAACTATCAATTTATAGTCTTAGGTGAGTGAGAATCCCAGTCAATCAATCCACTGACTAATCCATGCCCTACCCAGGAGATGACAGCCATTAAACATGTGAGCACCCATGCAATTTCTCATGTCATAATGCCACATTTCCTGTGTAACTCCCTCATTATGACTTGATTCCTATGTGAGCCTGCCTCTTGAATGAGTACTTACTGGTCACACCACACGTACTTCAATCTTTGTGCTAGTTATTCCTCACTGTAAATGAATAAGTTGAATACTATCTGTTTTATACATCAGTTACATGAGCCTGATTATCACTGGATCTATCTATGAAAAATAGCTCCACCCTGATGTGTTTGAGTCAACAAGGCTGAAGGTCATACAATAAACTCCCAGAGGTAACGCACCCTCTCCACCACTCCATCCACAATCTTACTTCTCTGCAGTGTCACATGGATAAGTATTCTTACATCTTTTGAAATATGAATAGCCACTAGACCTCAGTATGCCTTAAACAGAAATAAATTTATTTCTAAACCTGTTTTTTATTTTCATTGCTTTTCTACTAATCATCCCACCATCCTTCCTACCCACAGCTCAACACCACAACGTCTGATTTTTCACTCTCCATTTCCCACCCTACCACCAACTGTTCAGCCAATATTTTCACCTGTCCTCTCAATCTCATTCCTATTTCTACTACCCAGAATTAACGATATTTCACTTCAACTAATCCAATAATCTAACTGATCTACCAGGTTTTAGGTTTTCTTCTTTCTCTAACTCATTTTATATCCTGCTGCAAGATTAATAAGCATAAATTCCATTCTGGGCATGTTAATCCACTGCTCAAAAAATCCTAATGGCCTGTTAAAGAATAAACTTAAACCCTAGAGCACATGGTCCTCCAAGATTATACGCCAAACTTAGAGCCTTTGACTAAAGTAAGTGATAAGTAAGGGCTGATTCCCTCGGCCATCACAGCAGCGGGTGAAGCTGGGGGAGAGATCCAATTTCCCCAGTGTGCCATACGATATGGTTATTCCTGTATGCCACAACACAAAGAAGCTGGGAAGCACTGTCTCAGGTGACTGACATCCAAGATATATCCATTATTACCGTTCCTGCACTAGTAGGAGGAACCGAGAATAACAAGGTAGCTCTAAAATACAGTGGCACGCTAAGAAACAAAACAGTAGGTATGGGCAAGTGAAAAGACAAACGCTGTAAGTATGTCTCCAGCACTATGCAGAGAAGATGGTCTTGGGTCTCTGAAGAGTATTCAAGTAGCAAGGCCAGACACAGCAGAGTTGAGAGTAACTAGTCATTAAGATCATCCAACTCCTGCAGCTTCTTGTTGGTTTCTGTGCTCATCAATCTTCTAATGCTAATTCGGCTTCTCCAATAAATTTGTCTTCAAGCAGTAAACACTGCTAGACAACAACTGCCTCACCTGTCGTTCTCGCAGCTCCCCTACCTGTGTGCCAATGAAGATCTGTAGACCATGAGTCCAAGGGGACAAACCCTGGGCTGTAAGTGTACACTGCTATGTTGCTCATCTGGCACCCTGACAGACAGACCAACAAACAATTCTTCCTTATCTTGACCTGAGGGAGGGAAATCTGTGAAAAAGTGTTATCAAGTCTTCATATCTCCCAATTTCTATTTAGTAAAATGTAAACAGCTCCAGAGAAGGTGATTGCACCCCACTCCAGTACTCTTGCCTGGAAAATCCCATGGACAGAGGAGCCTGGTAGGCTGCAGTACACTGGGTTGAGAAGAGTCAAGACTAAGCGACTTCACTTTCACTTTTCACTTTCATGCATTGGAGAAGGAAATGGCAACCCACGCCACTGTTCTTGCCTGGAGAATCCCAGGGACGGGGAAGCCTGGTGGGCTGGCGTCTATGGGGTCGCACAGAGTTGGACATACATGACGGAAGTGACTAAGCAGCAAACAGCTCTGGAGCATTCATGAATGTGAACATGCCATTCTGGGAGAAAGGGTGTAGACTAAAAACTACCTTGTATAAAAAGTGTTCAGACTTTTGAGATATGATTCTAAAAGTAATGAAAGATTTAAATTCAATGCTGGTTGAAATATCTGTCAAATTAATAATCTATTATTAATATGAACTAATGTGACATGATGACCTGTCATCGTGGTCAGAGAAATTAATATAGATTCCTCAGATCCAAAGGGATATGTGCTACTGTAGTCACAGTGAAAGTAAAAGAGCCAGAGTGGTCTATGCAATTGTGGGGTAAATTATTTTTGTGGGCAAAAGGAAACGAGGAGCTAAAACCCGAAGATAAACAGGGGAAGAAACAGAAAAAAAGAATTCACGGCTCTCAACAAAAAGAGAAAAAGCTTTACTATGTCCCTGTCCCCAATTATTTCTTAAGTCTTTTTCCTGTCCCACAAGCTGTAGAGCATCCCACGACACAAGCAAAACAAGCACCAGGGACAGCAGTACCGCTTCCAGCATCTACTGAAGCACAGTGGCGCTTTTAAGGGCCCTTTTGTGAGGACAATACTCCTCTCTCCTCTCCTAAACAATGAGTACTTAAAAAATAAAAATACTTTCCCGCAGAAGAACGTTTGTCTTATCTTCCAACTCAGCTACAGAGCTGTTACAACTGCAGTGGTGAGGACACATAACAGAGTTTTAGCCTCAGACAAATAACGAGGTTTGTGTAAACTGCAAGATCTTTGTCCCCTTACTTCACCCAAAGCAGCCGAGCCAATTCCAGATACTCTTAGAAACAAGTGTAGTGGCCAGTCCTTTGTCTCTGACCTGCTGTTTCTTCACGTTTTAGCAGCTGGATATTGAGTGGCCACAACGGCAAGATAGGAATGTTATCCTTTCACCTCAAAGTTCCCAACTCTCTGGCCAAAATACAAAGGTTTGGAAGGACAGTTTAATACATACACTGGCAATACTAATACTGCTTTCCAATCTGCCAATTTGCATCAAAAACAATTACACAGCCACAATTTGCCAACATTTACAGATCAGTGCTACCAAAAGAACCAAGGCTAAAATCAATGTCCATACTTCCTTCCCCTTAGAGAATTAAGAAACTATCTTAGCATCCAATAACTATGTTAGCCCCTGCAATTTGCAAAGTAAAACAAGACAAATGATAGTGAGAAAACAAGTGTTCCTTAAAAGGGAAAGAAGACAAAGCAAAACTAACAGAACAGGAAGCCAAATCTTAGTTTGGTCGTAACTGTACGGACATCCTAAAAGAAAATACATTCAATCAATTAAAAATAGGTCAAAATTGCCTTCCTAGCTTAGTAGATAGGTCAAGTTTTGCTATATCCTAGGAAAACTACCAAAAATAGATAACAGCAAAGATACCAGTGTACTTTCACATGAGCTTTGTCTTTTGTTAAGTCTACGCATTTCTACATTATAGAAATTACACAATTATTTGCAGATTAACTTTTCCATCTATGGTTAAACCACACCAAACGCACTTACCTCTGCAGCTGTATTATATACAACCCTCTGATCTAGCCTTTAGTCTACAAAATCTATTTCAGGGCATAAAGAGAAGAACAGGGTCAACAGGAATTTAAGAGGCCATGATAAGAAAATTAATCTACACTGGCCACTAAACTTACATTGGTTACTGATTATATTCAACTTAACTACTGGATACAACACAAAAAATAACTTTGAAAAATTATTAAAAGTAATCAAAAGAAAAAAATAAAGATGAAGTCCTTGTTCTTATATACCCTTACAGCTTACCAATAATGATCTGACTTAGAGGAAGCCACAAGAGTAACTCAGGACAACATAGTAAACTCCAGACAATATAGAATTGGGTCTCATTACTAGACGATGGGAAAGGAAATATTATATCAACATAACAACTCATCCTTACAAAGGGGAGAGATTAAGAGCAATGTTAAGAAACTACACTATACAGGAGAGAACCATAGGTAATTCTATGTGGCTGGAACACAGAGGCAAGTGTTCTTTTCTCTCCCTTTACGCCAAGTCTTTCTTATCAAGCAATACCAATATACAGTAAATGAGATAAAACAGGGCTCCTCTACCTAGGTGAAGAGCACAGACTCAAATGGACCAAAAATCGAATATAAGAACCAAGATGACAAAACTCTTAGATGAGAGCACAGTTATAAATCTTTATGACTCTGGATTCCATAATGGTTTCTTAAATATATTTTAACAGGAGCACAAGCAATCTAAGGGAAAAAAAATGTCATATTTCATCAAAATCAACAACTTTTGTTATTGAGCTTGGCCAATGAACTCTCCCCTACCTCTTTCCCTAATCTTTTGAAGTTGTTACTCTCGCCATCCTTTCTCTAATAAGTTGGTTCTCAAGTTTTTTTTCTCTACTCTAAATATCTTGGCAACTATGAGAAAGGTGAGGAGGAAATAAAAATTTCCAGGGTACCACTAGTAGGCTGATAAGACTCCCATCTCAATTTGTTCATGAGCGTAAAAGTCACTTCAATATATACCATTTCCCATTTCCAATGTCAGTCCCTGGATGTTTAAATATTATGCAATTTTTTCAAATGTATTAAAAGCTAAAATTAAAATCTTTCATTTAAAAAAAATTAAAAATTTCATCAATTGGTCTCTGCAATTGGTACCCAAATAATCTAGAGTATTTTATGATCAAAAATGCATAAACACTTACGATAACCTTTCTAACCTCTTTACTAGTCCATCAGAATCCTGAGAAGGCAACATGAGCACTGAAAGCCTAAAAAACATATTGCCAAATACTTGGAAATAGTACCAGGTTGAAAGATCGGAACACCTAATACGTATATGTTTAATTGCAGGTGTCTAATAATATAGTTTTTAAGAGTAAAGCTTTTCTGAGCTGTGTTCAAATAATGTCTGGTACAATAAGCAAAACAAGAAGGAAAATGGGAGTACTAAGTATTCTAGATAAGTAACAATACAAAGTCTGACTTAAAAATCAGTATCATTATAACTTTAAAGCATTTTCACGTACTTTCCCACAATCATCCTGACATTTACAAAGACAAATCTAAGACTGTCCTTTAAGAATAAAGCATTAAGATTAATAAGTATTAAGCATTTAATGCTTAACAAGCATTAAGATTAAATTTACATGGGTCATTACTGTCCTGTTCTCACCCTCCACACCAGTTTCTCTAAGTAAAGCTTGCAGCAAACATATAGGAGGATGTTCAAAGCTTTAAGGCAGTAAACTAACTGAGGATACTTTACAATATGTATTTAGCACATTATGCCAAATCCATCTGGAGCAAAGCATGCAGCAGACAAAAGAAATCATGGAAAGTGCTATTCCTATGGATGGAAAGAATATAAATGGATAGTCAAGATCTGTGCAAAAGACAAGTTTCATTAAAATGCTTCAATCAACGCTGGCTATAACAGCTAACCTGACTTCAAGAGCTGTCTGACTTTCAAACCTAAATGCAACCAGCTCCAAAAGCCATTATCTACAAATTTCATTCATGCCAACTCAGCTTCTAGGCTGGGTACCGGGGAGTGAAATCAGATTAACCTTCCTTAACCATTCTAACATAAGGAAGCAGAAGCCATTCCACCATACTAGTTCTTAAGTTTTTCAGGAATTAACCAAGGATTCTTTCTTATCCAATACCTAAAATAAATTTTTCTTTATTGTCAAGTCTGTGATTTTTCTGTCTCCAAATCTATACTCCTAGAATAATTTGGGGAGAGTAGAGGGACTGGGTAATGAGAAAGGAGGGGTTTTACAAATTTCATTATCACCACATAATCACAACTACTCAGAAACCTGCTCAATCACACAAAATGATCTAAGAGCAGCAATTTTCTAAGTGTGTTCTGAGCACTCCTTTGTTCTAGATCAGTTACTTAATCGTATCCGATTCTTTGCGACCCCAATGGACTGTAGCACACCAGGCTTCCCTGTCCATCACCAACTCAGGGAGCTTGCTCAAACTCATGTCAGTGAAGCCATCCAACCATCTCATCCTTTGTTGTCCCCTTCTCCTCCTGCCTTCAATCTTTCCCAGCATTAGCGTCTTTTCCAATGAGTCAGTTCTGTGCATCAGCTGGCCGAAGTATTGGAGTTTCAGCTTCAGCATCAGTCCTTCTAATGAATATTCAGGGCTGACTTCCTTTAGGATTGACTGGTTTGATCTCCTTGCCATCCAAGAGACTCTCAAGAGTCTTCTCCAACACCACAGCTCAAATGCATCAATTCTTCAGTGTTCAGTCTTCTTTATGATCCAACATCCACACATCACTACTGGCAAAACCACAACTTTAACCAGAGGGACCTTCATCAGCAAAGTAATGTCTCTGCTTTTTTCTGAGAACTCTGATCCCTCCCCCCATTTTTTTGAGTGGGGTGGGGCACAAGCACAAACCCCTTTCATAATACATATTAAGATACTATTTGCTTTTTACTGTCATGCTCTCACGAGAGGAGTTTTCCACAAGCTACAAAAGGTGTGATACAACAAATAAACAATGCCACTATTCTCAATTTTCTTTTTAAAAAGTGTTATTATTACACTTATATGACATATCTAGAGTTGTCAAATTCAAACAAAGTAAAACGGTGGTTCCTGGGATGAGAGAATATGGAGTTAGTGTTTAATGGGTAGAAGATGAAAAGATCTGGAGAAGATGAAAAAGATCTGAAATGCTGGTGATGACAGTACAACAAAGTGAATGTACTTAATGCCACAGAACTGCATGCTTAAAATGGTAAATCTGACATCAGGTATAGCCACTCTGTTGTGTCCAACTCTTTGTGACCCCATGGACTATAGCCTCCCAGGCTCCTCCATCTGTGGATTATCCAGGCAAGAGTACTGGAGTGGGTTGCCATTTCCTTCTCCAGGGGATCTTCCTGACTCAGGGATTGAACCCAGTCTCCCTCATTGAAAGCAGACTCTTTACTGTCTGAGGCACAAGGGAAGCAACATCAAGTATATTTTACCACAGTTGAAAAAAAAAAAAAATACACGTAACGTTAATTTCTAATGTGTTTATTATTCTAAAATGGGTTATAAAATCTTCAGCTTAAAATTTTAATAATGTAAACATCTATAAGTATAATCTACACAAACAAAAGCTTTTAGGTTCCACAATTTTTTGTTGTTCCAAAATATTTTTAAGTTTGTGCAAAGGGGTCTTAAGACCTAGAAGTTTGAGAACCATTGCGCCAGAGTATAGTCAATTATATAAGTCTTCCATTGCATTCTTTACCTCCATTAATCTACTTAGCACTTACCACCAAATAAAAGCAAAAGCAACGGTGCAGAGTCTATCAGTCCAATCTTTTAAGAGGACAGCAATACCTTTCCATAAGTTCTCCTACCTTGAGGTCAACAAGACATGGGGCTTCACTGTTTAAGTATTAAAGGTATTCAACCACAGCCATGTAGAATATTATACCACTAACATATGGCAACAGTGAGCATCTACTTACCCATTACCCATATCTTACAATTAATCTTTGACCAAATTGCTTTACCATATATCTATACAATTCTGTTTTTGTGTAAACTGATGGTATCAGTTCGTGACTGTCACTAACCAATGTTTATTTTCTTTTGAAATAAAAATTTACATACAACGAAATGTACAAACATTAAGCACAAACTTGCCAAGTTTCCACAAATGTACATACATGTGTAACTCAAATCTGTATCAGCACAAAGACCGTTACAATCACCATACGAAGTTCCTCCATCCCCTGAGGTCCCTACTCTTCTAGATTTTTTACCTAGAGACTATCTGTGCTTGTTCTAGAATTTCATACTATAATTACATTATAGTCTTCACTTAGCATGTTTTTGAAATTCATCTATATTATAGTATGTATCAATAGTCCATTCCTTTTTACTGCTGAGCAGTACTCATATGTATTCATATATATATGAGCAGTACTCATATATATATGAATATACCGCAGTTAATTCATTTTCCTGATCCTAAAACAAAGCCACTATGGTCATTTTTGTACAGGGCTTTTTCTCTTGTGTAAAATCTTAAGAGTGGAAAATTTCTAGGGGAAAAAACCTTTTAATCATGGAAAAACCTCAAACATATACGAGGAGAACAGCATGATGAGTTCTCATTAAAGCCAGCTCCTACTTTATTAATTCACATACACACTTGTTTCTGCTTAACCCCCTCCTACTATTTTGAAGTTGTAGATACCATCATTGTGTCTTTATATACTTCAACATGTAAACAACATTTATAATCTGGTCAAATTATTTATTATGAAATAATCAAGAAATCTTCATTTGATTCACCCATGGATTAAGTGTTTAATTATTAAAGTAGAAATAAACTATAATTTTTCTTCTTTTCACATCTTTCAAATTATGTTTCTCTACCATCTCTCCTTGATACCTAGAAAGTCAATGGCACAAAGTTACCTTCTGCTGTTACTCTGAAAGAACTAGTGCTAAACACAAAATCTAGTATTGATAAATATCATAAAGAAATAAACATCAAAATGATCAAGCAGATTTCCCAACTGTCAAGCACCTTGAATTACCTAATCTCATGACATGGTATCATTTTATAAGTGAAACTGGTGTTGTTTAGTCGCTAAGTGATGTTCCACTCTTTTTGACCCCATGAACTGGCTTCCCTGTCCTTCACTATCTCCTTAAGTTAGATCAAACTCACGTCCATTGAGTCAGTGATGTCATCCAACCATCTCATCCTCTGTCACCCCCCTTCTCCTCCTGCTCTCAATCTGTCTCAGCATCATCGTCTTTTCCAAACAGTCTTCTCTTCGGATTAAGTGGCCAAAGTACAGGAGCTTCAGCATCAGTCCTTACAATGAATATTCAGGGTTGATTTCTTTACAATTAATGGGTTAATCTCCTTTGTTGTCCAAGGGACTCTTAAGAGTCTTCTCCAGCACCACAATTTAAAAGCATGAATTCTTTGGCTCTCAACATTCTTTACAGTCCAACTCTCACATTCATACATGACTACTGGGAAAATCATAGCTTTGACTAGATGGACACTTGTCGGCAAAGTAATGTCTCTGCTTTTTAATACGCTGGTCTAGGTTTATCATAGCAAGTGAAACCATATACGAGACTTAAAAAAAAAAAAAAGTCTGATAACTAGCCCTTTGTGAGAACAAAGGGAGTCCTCACAACATTCTTAGGAGGCGAACAAGGAGGTAAAATTTTAGCCCTTTCAGTAACTAGATTTTTGTTAACCTCAAACAACTATCTGTGCTGGAGAGGGTAAGGGGAAATGGCAATTCTCAACAACAGCTGATGACAGTATAAACACACATAATCTTTTCCGAGGGCTATCTGGGAAAAAGCTGGAAATTTCATTTCCAAAAACTAAGTAAACTCTTGCATGAAGCATGCAACAAGGATGTTCTTCTCAGTGTTGTTTGTAACAAGAGAAAAATTGTTTACAATCTAAATATTCAATAGGGCATTAGTATAATTACACAACATCCAAATAAACACACTACAGGGTGTACGTCTAGAATCACATATGCCAAACTAGTAATGGCAGTTATGAAAGGGAGGGAAATACCTGCCACTCATCAATTCTAACTGCCACTTTCTAAACAGGTTTCACTATAATTTCAGTTGGATCCTTTTTCTCTGTGTCAAGGTTGGTTTGTGTTTTTTTTTAAAAAAAGCAAAGCTCAAGGCCTTAGAGGTAACCCTAAGGTGGAACTTTGAAAATACAGGGTCCCCTGAGAAACTGCCAGAAAGGTGAAATTGTAGAGTTAAACAGCCTACAGAGTGACAAAGAAATAAAAAATAACTGAGATCTTAGACAAAGGATTCTGACAAGATGCTAATATACTAGTAAGAACCTAAAGGACAGGTGTCATACAATTCGATACAACTTAATACTGCTTGTTTTATTATGACCTAACCCAGAGTTCCTCAACCTTGGCATTACTATCATTTGGGTTGGGTAATTCTGTGGCAGGGGACAGATTCTCCTGTGCATTAAGTGATGATCAGCAGCACTTAGGCTTCTATTCACAGTGTGTTAGGAGCACCTCCTCACTCCCACCTCAGTCTTGACAACCAAAAAAACTCTCTCCACAACCTGCCAAATGTCCCCTGGTGGGTAAATTCACCTGACTGAGAACCACTGATCAAGCCTTATATATCCGTATATACAATATTCCACTCCATTTCACTCTTCAGAAAGAACTCTTAGCTTCAAGGAGCTTTCATTTTAACAGCCAAAAAAAAAAAAAAAAAAAGCAAAAGTTTTAAAATCTTATTGCATTTTATTGAGGAGGGCATCAAAATTACAGATCAGATGAGTTTTGTTCACAACAGATCTACCCTTCCTCCCTCCTAACTTACATTTATCAAACTGTACAAATTCCTCAAAACACTGATCTTTTAGTCAGTTACTATGTTATTTAGAGCTAAATGTGTTTCACACAATTTCATCTGGAGTCACACCACCTGGATTCCTTGCTCTTCCAACTCAGTTTTGTGACATCAACCAAGTTACTTAACTTCCTCATGTCCCTGTTTTCTTAACACAGTGGGTATATCAAGTTCTTAAAGCAGTGCTTGGCATATAGTAAAAGCCCCGTAAAAGTGAAATCGCTCAGTCAGGTGTCCGACTCTTTGTGACTCCATGGACTGTAGCCTATCAGGCTCCTCTGTCCATGGGATTTTCCAGGCAAGAGTGCTGGAGTGGATTGCCATTTCCTTCTCCAGGGGATCTTCCCAACCCAGGAACTGAACCCGGGTCTCCCGTGTTGCAGGCAGATACTTTACCGTCTGAGCCACCAGGGAAGCCCAATGTCAGCTATTACCTATTATCTTAACTACAAGCCTATAAAGACAAGCATCATCTTCACCAATTCATAGATAGAGAAACAGAGGCTGAAAGAAACTTGCCTAGAATCGCAAAATTATAAGGTTACAGAGCAGTGATCCTAAAATACTCAGTCTTGACTCCAGAGCTCATGATTTTTTCAGTCATGTCAGTAAGCTTACGTTGAGACTATTAAGTACTGGTTTTCTTACTTCTAAATAACAACTAGCAGTAGACACATTTTCTATAAGACATTCATTTAGAACACAACTGAATTCAAAAGTATTACAAAATTAAGATAATAGGAATTACACACCAACAGAGACAAGTTTCAGTTTCTATACATTTTAAATGATTCTTACTTCAAAAAGTAAGAACACAGACCTTAACTCCTGAAATTGTTTAAAGAGAAGGACAACACGGGGTTGTTTGAGACAGAGGTTACCTTGTATACTGCATTCCCTTAAGTGTCCTATTCTTACTCCAAGGTCATGGACTTTGTACATGATGTTTGTTCCCAAGTCCCAGAAGAGCTCTGTATTCGCCTTTGGTTTCTTCAATTTGCCTTTACTTCACACCCAAGTTCTTAATGACTCCTGAACACCTTACTCAATTTTTTAACCACTGCCTTGCTGTCATACAACTTATTAATCATTTTTACTTAAACTTTACCATTTCCAACATTTAATAGGATCACCAATGACTTTTTCATCAACTCTTCCTAAAGGCATTTCACTGAAATCAGCTTTTCAACATTTTCCTGTGTTTTTTTTGATTGTATATAGGTATTTTTTACTTTTTTACTGAAGTAAAGTTGAATTAATATGTGTTAATTACTGCTTACAGCAAAGCAACTTAGTTATAGATATACACATATATTCTTTTTCCATGTCCTTTTCCATTATGGTTTTTCACAGAATATTGAATATAGTTCCCTGTGCTATACAAAGTTGTTTTTAACATTTCTTTAACAACTAATGACATGTTCTTCAACCTAGACTATAAAACCTACTCATTTCAGAGTTGGAAGTCAGAGCACAGGTGGAATAACTGGGAGCATATCACTTTAATAGTCCGAGAATACCAGAATTAGAAGAAATAGACATTTTAGCCCAACTCTGGTTTCACAAATGACAAAGACAGATAACTTGGTGACAGCTTCCTCTCTAACTTCTCTTAGATTCTACAAAGAACTTGGCCTTGACCATTTGGGTCCCATTATTTCATTTGCTCTTTAGATTACTTGCATTTCAACATTTTTTACTGCCTCCACAATTCAATATTCTCTCAATACAGTGATTATCAAAAAGGTTGAGAGTTGTCCACCATGTTCACTTTGAGTTAATAGTCCAAATAATTCCACCCAAAACTTACTCTGTCAAAGAGAAAGAAAAGGCTGAGAATATCTACTTATGACCAAAATCCTGTCTATCTTCTATGTTACTCTTTTACTACTGGCCTCCGATAACATGTCAGTGTCATCTACTTCCTCCACACCAATTCCTCTTCCTGTTTACCAGAGGGGGGCAAAAAGAGAAAACCTAATCTTAGCACTAATGTTCAGCAATTTTAGATTTCATTTTTCTTTCCCCATTATTTTTAGATTTCTTATTAAATCACTAATTTACCAATCATCAGACTTGTTCACTAACCAACCCTTTCTTATCCATCAGTTCAGATTACAAACTGGTAGTTAGCACCCAACTATGAATTCTAGATGCTGCCACCTACACATCATTCAAAAATCTTTCCACTGTCAATCAAATAAGGAAAATTCCCTGACATTCTCTTACATAGTTCCTACCCTCTTACAGGCTTTTCTACTACAGTAGCTCTACACATACCCTGCTCTTCACACAAACCCTTTTCAATGAATAAGGCCGATCCTGTATACTCCTTCTGCCTGTTCTTTCTGAAATACTGACACCCCCACTCCCATCCTCCTCTTCCGATGCTCATTCCAAAAGCCACTCCTTGTAAAGCCTTTCCTGAGGTTTCTGCTTCCTTCAAACGACAGCATTTTGTTCAGAACTGTCTTCTGGGAATTACATATTTATATTTGAGTACTTTCACATGCACTCCTTTTTATAAATTACTGGAGGACAAAATCTCCGGTACTCAGCTTTGTTCTTCCTCTGCTGCTTAGCACAGTGCCTTGTACATGCTAAGCTCTCAAACACAGCCAACTTGAAAATGGGCTTTCTCAGGATTTTTGCTAAGTTGGCCACAATTGGTATTGCTAAGTAAGTCACAATTGGTTTCTTAAGCCATTTTACTAATAAAAGTGTTTTATTTATACCCTGGCATCTGAACTCTTCTATTTCACTTAGTCTAAAAAACAGAAACAAAAAACCTGTCCTAATTTCAAGGGATCTGGCCTATTGAAACGATCTTCTTGGTCTCTCTCTTAAGTCACTTATCAACTAAGCAAATTCGCCTCTACTTAAGCCATCATAAAAACTAAAATTTATAGGAGCCAGAAAATAAAACAAGTATTCCCAGTTAACTTGCTAGAGAACAGGAAACATTCTGTGGTCATTCTGAATTGCTGCAGGGTAAGTAACAAACTGCAAAGAAGAGCACAGAACAAGAGACTGAAATATGCTGTGAAAGCGCCCCAAAGTAACACCTGTACAGAAAAGCTTCTTGTTAACAGAGGGAGTTCTTACAGTCTTCCCTGATGACACAATGGATGTTGCCAACAACTGCTACCACATGCTACTGAAGTCTAAATCACTTTTATAAGTTGGCAATTTTTTTTTAATACAAGCAATTCAGTTTAAAAATCCTACATGCCTCCTCTTCACTAGGCAGGGAGTGGAAGACAGAGATGAACATATGACTTTCATAAAGCAAAATCTCAGTATGGTTTTCTCCACTTTGTACACACTGTCAGCATTGCTTCCTTTCCCCCTTTACCAGCTATCTTCATCAGCCCGATTTTGTTCAGATAGGCTATTTGTACTGGAAAAGGAGGTGAAAGAAAAAAATCCTGCCCCACGAATCTGATGGAGCAAGGAAAAAAAGGTTGGGAGAGCAAGGGGTATTTTCCCCTCTATTCTCTCTTGAAAAACCAATCCAAAAGATGTGTCTTTCATAAGCCCACCTAAAACATGTGTAACAAACACATCAAAAATTACAATGCTGGTACTCAAATTTTAAAACCTTACCTTACTAATCAAAAGATCCATACAATGACAAAGCTAAAATGTTCTCTCTCAGTAATAAGTGTGAATCATAGCAGCCACGCTGCTCCACCCAAAAGCCACCCTTGCTAAGACCGGACAGTTCAAAACCTGGACAGCTTTCCCCGCTTGCTCTACGCCAGACTGGAATTCATTTCAACACCTCAGGGTTTAAGTGTAGCTATGTAGCAGCAAGGGAACGTTATCCCGTACTGAAATTAACCAGGATACTCATTCTTTTTATTTAGCTGTGCCTTTTCCACATTTAAGAAACTCTCCCTCTTCCCCGTTTTTAAGGAGGAAAAAGCTCAACAGCTACTCTACTTGAAAAACGAACAATCTATTCAGGTTTTCGAAGTAAATTTGCATTATTCCTAGGTTTGGGAGGAGAACCGACTTACACTGTCGCTACCCAAAAGGTCCCCCACTTTCTTTCAAAGAAAACCTGAGCCTATAAATTGATTAAATACATGTGAAGAAGGGTTCCCAGATAGCCTCTATAAGCTGAGGAACGAGTTTCAGTCTGGTACCAACCTACTTGCACGTTTCAAAATTATCTGCATGGCAACCCACTCCAGTGTTCTTGCCTGGAGAATCCCAGGAACGGGGAAGCCTGGTGGGCTTCCGTCTATGGGGTCGCACAGAGTCGGACACGACTGAAGCGACTTAGCAACAGCAGNGAGGAACGAGTTTCAGTCTGGTACCAACCTACTTGCACGTTTCAAAATTATCTGCATGGCAACCCACTCCAGTGTTCTTGCCTGGAGAATCCCAGGAACGGGGAAGCCTGGTGGGCTTCCGTCTATGGGGTCGCACAGAGTCGGACACGACTGAAGCGACTTAGCAACAGCAGCAACCCACTATCTAGGGAAGATCTACTTACCACTGGGGAGGGGGAAAAAGAACAAAAGGCTTCTTGATCTCAAGAACTGAAATGCACCAACCCACTATCTAGGAAAAGATCTACTTACCACTGCTGGGGGCGGGAAGCTTCTTGATCTTAAAAACTGAAATGCACCAACCCACTATCTAGGAAAGATCTACTTACCACTGAGGAGGGAAGAGTGCGGGAGAAAAAAAAGCTTCTTGATCTCAAGAACTGAAGTGACACATCAAAGAGGCCAAAGCTAACCACCTCAAACACAGCGGCAGACCATCAGGCAAGCCCTGGCCCCCATTCCGTTGCCATGAAAGTCCCGAGGGAGGGCCTCACACAAAGCTGGAGGGGAGGAGGGGAGGCCGCCGCCGCCCCCCGCGCCCCCAACTTCTCCCTGCACCCGGAGAAGGTACGCGGGACTCACCAGGACCGTGGTGCAGATGGACCTCAGCTCGGACTCTACTTTCTCCCGGTAGTCCTTGATCAGCTGCAACTTCTTGTCTGAGGTGTCGGTCTTCTGCTCGATGCTGGAGATGACCCTCCAGGCGGACCGGCGGCCCCCGACCACGTTCTTGTAGGCCACCGACAGCAGNTGGGGGGGGGGCGGCAGGAGGGCGGGGGCGGCGCCGTCAGACAATGCGTCCCGCCGCCCGGCCGCCCCTTTTGTCCGTCCCCGCGCGCGCGGCCCAGTTGAATTTCCCTCCCCCCGCCCACGCTCCCCACACCGCGGGGCGCCCCGGAGGGCCTAGGGGTGTGGGGACGCCCGCCGAGCCGGGCAGCGCGGCCTGAGGTAGAAGCTGAGGTGAGATGAGGCGAGGGTGACGAGGAAGGGCCGCTCCCGCGCCCGCCAGGGGCCCAAGATGGAAGCAGCCGTTGGCCCGCACCTTCCCGCCGGAGCCTGTCCCTAAGGAGAGCGGGCGTCGAGGCCCGCCGCTCTCCCTCCCGCCCCCCCACCACCGCACCCCGGGGAAGGCCTCCAGCTGGACTCCCAGGCTCGGCCGGACCCCCGAGAAAGGATTTCCCCGCCCCCGGCCCCGCGCCCCGGGGCGACCAAAGCGCTCACCTTCACGTCTCCGCAGCCGCGGCGCGAGTCCCACCACTTGGATCCCTCTTCTGGCTTTAGCCGAGGACCCTCCCGTCTCAGCCTACCTCGGAGCCGAGAGGCGGGGCCGCCGCGTGGCCCGGCCCCTCGCGGCCGCCACCCCCGCCAATGGCGCGCCGAGATGTCCCCGAGAGTTCCGCCTCTCTCCCCGCCTCTGGCCAATGAAGACTGAGCGCGCGGAAACGGGGGCGGAGGAGAAGGGGGCGGGGCGGTAGGGGGGAAGGGGAGGCTAGGAGGGTGGGTCGGCTTGGGCAAGTTCGGTTGGCCGGCAGGCTGCGGCTTCGGCCACGGGGTTTCCTCCAATTAGATCCAGGGTAAAAGGACGTCACTGTTACCATGGCAATGCTGTTACCAACGCCCCTCATCCTCCCAGCCACCCCCGGCACTCGTGGGCGCGGCACGGGAGCGGGAGGCTCGCACGACCTCTCCCGCGGCGGCCGGGTTCTCTTGCTGCTGCGGCGTTGCAGACAGTTCACTGCATCTTGTTGGCTCCCCATGCAGCTGCGGCTCTCGTCGGCCCGGGTGAGGTCGGGCCTGGGAGGGTGACACCATCGGCTGTTTTGTTACCCAAACTCCTGTCTTTCCTCCACCTTCCTATTCGTGACAAAGGTTTGGAGCTCAAGACACTGAACCTAGCCTTTAATGACGTTGCGATGGGGACCGTGAATTAGAAATAATCCCATCCCCATTAAAGAGGAATTAGTTCCTGGAGAAAGTGGCATAAGCTTGGGTTTTATATTTACATTTTCAGACCGGCACCTAAAACCTGAAATTCCTTTGGAAAATTACCCCCCTCCCCCAAAAAAGTCCAGGCAATGCCAGATATTATGATTTTCTTTCAAGTGGGAAATGACCTTAGGGATAATTGGGAGAAAAACATACATTTAATCCTCCCTCCCCCCGCCAAAGCAACTGTTTTTATATTTCTTTCCAGACTTTCCAGGTCATGTATTTAAATACTTATTTTTCACATCACTGCTGTCTTACATGTACACACTTTTCATCTTCTGGTATTATTTTTGAGAGGACAATCGAAAAGCTAAACTTCTCTCCCTAGATGTCGACTGCTGACTTTACCTTGTGAACACCCCTGTGAAATGAGAGCGATTATTTCAGATGGCTTCTATTCAGGGTCATCACCAGCCCTTTCCCTTCCCTTTAAATGGCGGTCCCCTTCTGCCACTCCCTTCTCTCCGGAATGTTCTCAGTACCAGACTCCAAATAAGGTGGCTGTCCTGGGTGTCTGGAAAGTGGTCTTTGTGCCATCTGGCCTCACACTGCCATGATTCCAGTTCCAGCACGTCCAAGGAAGAACAGATCATTGAGGGCAAAGAAAGTCACAGCCAAGAAAGAATTTCACATTCTAAGTGGAGGTCTTAGAAGCAGATCTGGAGACTCTCTAGAATGGAAGATCTGAGCACTGACAGATAGCAGGAGAAGGTGCGAACTTTCCAGAAATCTTAACTCCCTCCCAGCTGCCCCTCCTGATCCTGACTTGTAAAGGTTGCTTTGTGCTTTGACAGACAGGAGAGGCCTGGGCTGGAAAGGGCTGGTGTCTTAATGCAGAAATACCTTACTATGTTCCATGGTTCTAATGGAGGGCCCTGCTGTTATTTCTGGAATCCCTGGGGCCAGGCTGTAGACACACGAGTGTTTATGGCCCTGTGGGCTGGGGTGGAGCCGGACTCCCCATGGAAAGAATTTGCATGTGCAAGGGCAGATAAAATGCTTTCTGTATGACCAGTGCATTTCGAGCTTACTGGAATTAGAGACAGTTCAGGGGAGAGAGAGACAGCCCAGCAAAGGTGAGTGGGGGATGGAGACCCCAGAACAGGAAGGTCAGGGGATAGAACCTCTTGTAGGGAGGAAGGGTAAGGGCAAGGACACTAATTCTTTATCAGAAAGCCTGGACTGTACTGCCATCTCCCGAGGAGACCTTAGGCAAGGTTTACTTCTCTCTGTAACTCAGTCTCTATAATTTCTGCTTTCATCCAATCAGATATTTATTGAGCACCAACTCATATAGTTACAATCACCTGAACTCATGGGTAAAAACTGCTTGGAAGCAATGGCACACTATAAAATTATGTTTCATCAGGGACCAGAGGGGTAGGTTAAATCTAAAGTCCTCTGCCCCTGAAAGAACTCAGAGAAAATTAAAGCCCTGGGGACTTGAAACCCCTGGACACATAAAGAACTAACACTTATTGAGTGATCACATGTGTCAAACACCATTTTAAGTCTTTTGCAAGTCTTAACGCATTTACTCTGCTTAAAGCCACTATGAAGTAGGTAATACAGTAAGTCCCCTGCCTACATACCTTCAAGTTTCAAACTTGCAAAGATGTGAATGTGCCTTTGACAAAGGTCAGGCGTTAGTGACACTACAGCTTGTCTTCCATCTCCTATTGACGATCCTTCAAGTCTGCCACCTCCCTCCTCCAGTCAGTAACTCTTCTTGTCTGTTCCTGCGATGCTAGCCCTTGTATGCCAGCTGTTGTACTATACTAATGTACTTTTCATGGGACTGTCCTGAAAGATTAAACATGTTTTATTATTTGTGTTTGATTTGTATGTATTATTTGCGTGAAAAGTATTAACACCCATTACAATACAGTACTATACTGCCCATTGAGTTCGTTGGGTAATTGGGCTAACTGTTGGATTTATGAACAAATTGGACTTACGAATGCACTCTTAGAACAGAACTCATTCGTACACAGGGGACTTACTCTACTCTTATGATCACCTTCTCCATGTCACAGATAAGGAAACTGAGGCATGATGCTTGGATCGAGCACAGAGTGGAAGAGCTAGCAATGGCAGAGCCTGGATGGATGTACCCCAGTGTGCACTGCCTGGTGACCAAAGCCCGTCCCTGTAATGGCTCTGCCAGCCCTTTGCTCACCACTGTAGGGACGCTCACCACACTAGTCTCTGTTCTCTAGGAGTTTCATCCTAGCTTAATATAAAACGTGTTAAACATCCACATTCAACGTGCTGGGAAGAACTCTAGGGAACAGAGAGCTAAGAAAGAAAGCATTGAGTTCTTACTTTATCTGTTTGATGTTCTTGTTATTTTTTATAAATTGCTTCGTGAGAAGAAGCTGCTGGAGGGAACACACTGAGCTTGAAGCCAGAAGATCCTAAATCCCAGCTCTGTTATTTATTTGCAGTTTGACCTTGAACTTCCCAGGTGGCTCAGTGGTAAAGAATCTGCCTGCCAATACAAGAGACACAGGAGATGAAGGTTCGATCCCTGGGTCAGGAAGATCTGCTGGAGAAGGAGAAGGCAACCCACCCCAGTATTCTTGCCTGAGAAGTCCCCAGAGAAGCCTGGTGGGCTACAGTCCGTGGGGTCCCAAAGAGTGAGACACGACTGAGCCACTAACATTTGACCTTGAACACCATGATCCTCTCTAGACCTCAGTTTTCTAACCTGTAAAAGCAATCCTTACCCCAAAGAGGTCATGGAGCTATCCCACAGGAAACGTTAGGCATACAGCAGGTGTTCAGTAATACTGGGTTTTTTTCCCCTTCTTTCCCTCTGCTTGGTGGTAGAAGGAGAGGAAGGGAAGTGCCAGTCCTGTTATAAGCCTCAGAGCCTTATAAAAAGTTAGTGAAGGCTTATCTCTTGAATCACTGTTGTAATTAGTGGAGTTAATGGTCTGCAGAATGGCTACATTCAGTGTACACTTCCGAATGAATGAGTCCTTCTAGTTGAGTTTACTCTCATAAATTGTTTCAGCGGTTTATTTGCCCAGAGCAGTGGGTCGTCCAGAGGAACTTCCTCTCCAGCCTTGTGGCAGGTATTTCACTGACAAACATGGTGAGTGGGACTTTTCACTGCAGATTTCTATATAATCACCATAAGTGCTTCTGTTGAGAGGGTGGTTGAAAAACTGCCTGACTGTCCACTCCACTGGGAGGGGTGAATGAGATTCACTGAGAGCCAGGACAGTTTGCTCAGGGCAGGGTCTTCCCACACATTTCCTGGCTGAGGGCTGGGGTCAGGCCAATGGAACTCAGTCTCCCATCAGCCCTGCAGCGGGCAAAGCTCATTCTTGCCATCTTGTAGACATCCGTCTGTGCTTGTGGATGTCCCGTTTCTGGCACCTCCTGGACACCCATGGGCTATTTATTGTTTTCCAACTCTCACTGTGTGTTCTCAGGGAGAAAATCTAATCATTCTATCATTAAAAAACAGATAAGTCTTCCGGCAATAGTTCTTCTGCCATGATTTGCATTTTAAAAGAAAGAAAGCTCCTACATTTGAAGAATAAAAGTTTACTGGTAGAGGAATTTCCTGGTAGTACAACAGTTAGGACACAAGCCATGTAACATGACCAAAAAAAGAAAAAAGTTTACTGGTAGAATTTCAGGCATTCTGAACCAACATTTGTTCCACTAGCCTTTTGGGGAAGGACTTCAGCATTCTGACATTTCTCCAGCATTTCCTATATGTCAATAAGGTACTTTAAGAAAAAAAAAGATTGCTTTTGTAATGATAATAGTGATGATGACTATTGATTAAAAATGTAACAGCACACATCGTGGCTTCCCTTGTAGCTCAGCTGGTAAAGAATTTGCCTGTAGTACAGGAGACCTGGGTTCAATTGCTGGGTCAGGAAGATCCCCTGGAGAAGGAAATGGCAACCCACTCCAGTATTCTTGCCTGGAAAATCCCATGGACAGAGGAGCCTGGCAGACCACATACAGTCCATGGGATCTCAAGGGTTGGACACGACTTAGAGACTAAACCACCAGCACACATCATATTAAAAATGAAACAGTAAATAAAAGAGTATAAAAAGAACCTGTGAAGCTATCTCTGCAGGGGGACCATTGCAGGCATTTTGGGAACCTCCTTCTAGACACAGCTGCTGGTTTCATGTGGAGACATGCATGTGGTTTTACATGTGTAAAATTACATTCTTCACTTTGTTCAGGGCAATGGTTAATTTTATGTGTCAACTTGGCTGGGTCACAGTGTGCCCAGTATTTGATCATACATTATTCCAGATGTTTCTGTGAGAGTGTTTCAGGGAGAGATGAACATTTAACTTGGTGGACTCTGAGTAAGCAGATTGCCCCCTCTAATATGGGTGGCCCACATCCACCGGTTGAAGGCCTGAATAGAATAAGAAGAATGATCTTCCAGAGCAAGAGAGAATTTTCCAGCAGACGGACTTTGAACTTGCTCGGTAACGTCAGCTCTCCCTGGGTCTCCCACAAACTTCAGACTCTAACAGAAATAGTTTCTCCTAGACCTCCCTGCTACAGGCTGACCCTGGAAATTTTGGATTTGCTAATTCCTTGTAATAAATCTCTCTATATCTTATTATTATCTTATATATGCATGCATGCATGCTAAGTCACTTCAGTCATGTCTGACTCTTTGAGAATTTATGGATTGTGGCCTGCCAGGCTGCTCTGTATACAGGATTCTCCAGGCAAGAATCCTAGGGGTGGGAGGTGGGGGGAGGGGAGTTCAAGATTGGGAACTCATGTACACCTGAGATGGAAGTTTTTAATTAATAAAATAAAATAAAAGAATCCTAGAGTGGGTTCCCATGCCACCTTCCAGGGGATCTTCCTGAGCTAGGGATCAAACCCACATACCTTAGTTCTCCTGTACTGGCAGATAGATTCTTTACCACTAGCGCCACCTGGGAAGCATATATATGGTGGTGACAGTGCAGGAGACACGGGTTCGATCCTTGGGTTAGGAAGATTCTCTGGAGAAGGAAATGGCAACCCACTCCAGGATTCGTGCCTGGGAAACCCCATGAACAGAGGAGCCTGGCAGGCTACACAGTCCACGGGGTTACGAAGAGTCGGACATGACTGAAGCGACTTAGCATACCTATATATCTTATTATTTTTCTCTGGAGAATCTTGACTAATACTTTCATTCAACAAATGATATGATATCTTTAACTGGCTCTAAGTGTGTGTCCGTGACATCAGATTCACCTCTGAGCTTCCTGAGAGCTAGGGTTTTCTTCTTTGATCTTGTATCCATAGTGCCCTCTCAACAGAGGTGAGCCACCCTCCTCTGCGGGTGAATAAACTGATGCCCAGGGAGGTTAAATTACCAGTCTCAATTGCTAAACTACAGAGGTAAGATTAAAAAACAAGTCTGGGTGATTTCAATCTTCTTCTACAACAATAAACAAGACTGCACTACCTGCCATGGGAGATGAAAACTCCAGTGTTTGCTGGCCTGGGAACAATGTTTAGTTATCTGAGGCTCGTGGGTGGCTAAGTATATATCTGCTGGTGACTCAGCGGCTGATTTTATTTTCATGTGGAAGCCTCTGTTTTTGCCTTCAGTGTCTCTGCAGGGAGAGAGTACCTCTTCATCCTTTATCTGTCCCCTTTAATTAATTACATGTCTGTCTCTCCTCTCTTCTCCCTGTGCACCCTTAAGTCTGTGACCTTCCAGCAGGCAGAGTTTCATCTGCTTTCCATGTCCCTGGTGACTGACTAATGGAAGACATTCATAGAGGGTTTGTTTTGGGGCTTCCCTTGTGTCTCAGATGGTAAAGAATCTGCCTGCAAGGCAGGAGATAAGGGTTCATTCCCAGAGTTGGGCAGATCCCCTGGAGGAGGGCATGGCAACCCACTCCAGTATTCTTGCCTGGAAAATCCCATGGACAGAGGAACCTGGCCGGCTCTGGTCGCAAAGAGTTGGACACACCTGAGCGACTAACACGGTCACACTTCACACTTTGGGGCCGTTGAGGACATTTCTGATACCAGCAATTGTTGGTGCTGTGTGCTTACTTCATTTCCAGCCATATGCGAAATCACTAGAAGGTTAGTAAATTCGCAGAGGAAAGCATGTGAAGCAGAGCTGTATACCCCTCAGAGATTCCATCAACACGGAATTGCATCCGCTTTGACAAGCACACCAAGAACCTTGAGGTTGACCCCGAAGGGACCCGAACATCAGAAAATGTCCTAACGTTTCCACACTGATGCTCTACCCATGGAGGAGTGAATGAGTTCTCCAAGGAGCTGCCCACCCCTGACTCAGGCTCAACTTCCTATCTGTTCATTCAGCAAAATAGCGAAGGGTCTATCCTGGGTCAGACACGACTCTCGGGGCTGGGATTCCAAAAAGAATAAGGACACAGCATTTGCCTGGTGAGAGCCTGACGGAGAGCAAGGAGGTGGGACAGCTCAGAGGGGCGGCAGGGAGTTCTCCCTGGCTTCTCAGTTCTCAGTTGCTCAGCGACCTGACTTCCCAGCCACAGCGGTTTCAAAGTGACTCTTCAGAAAGTAGAATTACTTTCAGAATAGAATTACTCCTGAAAGCCCCTCTGAAATCCACTCGACCTTCTTTCTCATCAGATGATTCAGAGCAGAGGAAGCGCTGGGGCTCCAGGGCCAGCCTGGGCTTGTCCCTGTGGCCTGACCTGGGAGCCGGTCTCCGTGGAAGGTCTGTGCAAGGCAACCAGTTGACAGATAGAGACGACAGACCTATGAAAATCTAGTGAGCTCTCTGTGCTGACAGCATGCTCATGAATGTGCTGAGCTTTCCTAAAGCCCACCAGACTTTCTGTAAAAGCTCTGGCAAGCACCAGCCTCACAACGTGACCCAGTGCAAGAAGGGCAAGGAGTCTGTATGCCCAGGGAAAGCAGCATTAGGACAGAGAGCAGAGTGGCTGTGGTGGGCAGACGAAGCCAATTTTCTGGAAAAAGGCTAAAACTGCAAATATTGTACTGAAGCTTGAATGCGTTGAGCCCAATGGCAGATCTGAGAGACTGCAGGCTATTAAGAGGTGCATGCATTTTGAGCTGGGAGGAGATAGAAGAAGAGTAAGGGCCAAGTGATCCAGTTTTGAGCTTCTTATTTTGTTTCATTATGAAAATAAATAAAAAATTGAGATTATTTAATTTAAGAACAAATTAGAAAGCCCAAGAGGCTGGCCTTTTAGTGGAAGAGCACGCAACCCATATGTCTTAGGCAGATCTAGGTAAGTAGCAAGGAGCCTCAATTACCACCATAAATGCTCATTATGTTCTTATTTTTTTTTGCTGTTGTTGCTCACGCCAACTATATATATATGTATAGATATTAAAAATATAAACACTGTGTGTATGTGTATGCAGTGTTTAGATTTTTTTTTAAGTTTGGGTACATAAAGCAACACATCTTCAACCATCTTCCAAATTATGACTCATCTGCAGACAATTCAGGACAGTTGAATGGATGAATGAACACACAACAGCCAGAGAACAATGCACACAGCATTGATTGTGTGGCTGTCACAATGAGAGCTATGGGAGTGGAGAGCAGGGAGACATGAGTGTGGGCCGGAGCCGTTACAGGAGACGTCAGGGCTCGGAAGGCTCCAGAGAGAGGGGGGTCGTGGTAAAAGGGGAGTGCCACCCAGATGATGATGATGTGGATACCCATCTTCCGCTGTCCTGGTGGAGGCCTCTGGAAGGGCAGGGAGGCCATAGCATCTCCTCTTTGTGAAGGAGTCAGCTTTGGACGGGCCTGAGCCCTGAGATGGGGGTTCTGGACAGAAGGCTGGAGTGCAGACCACCCGAGGAGGGCTCGGCCTCCGCAGTGTGGAGGTGGACTCTTGTTGGTCGCTTTAACTCCCCCTGCATAACAGCCCAGCCACACAGACAGCTTAACAAGTGCATGGCGAGTTGGGGAGACTGTTTCCATTAACGTCCTGGGCCATTGGGCAGGGCAGATCTCATAAAAAATGCAGGTCTCTACTTTACTTTCCTGCTTAAAACCCTTCAGCTTCGTTTAATGGCAGCTCGATATAGTGGTTGGATTCAGAAGCCAGATGGCCTAGCTCCGCTACCCATGGGACAGGGGATCCTAGGAGGTTAGTTAAGCACACGGAGTTTTACTCTCGCCACTCTTAAGACGGGATGATGACCTAGCTTTGAGGTTGTTATCAGGCTTCAATGAATTTATAATAGAACGTGCTTTGAACAGTGACATATAAGTGGCACTAGCAGTAAAGAACCTGTCTGCCAATGCAGGAGACCTAAGCGATACAGGTTCCATCCCTGGGTCAGGAAGATCCCCTGGAGAAGGGAATGGCAACCCACTCCAGTACTCTTGCCTGGAAAATCCCATGGACAGAGAAGCCTGGTGGGCTACAGTCCATGGGGCTGCAGAGTCAGACACGACTGAAGCGGCTTCACCCACCACACTCATATATGTGTTTGTTAGATGAGTACAATCAACTCTAAATCCTTAAGATACCACACAAACCCCCTAGTGATGGCACTCCAGTTTCTCTTCTGTCTGATCTGTTGCTTCACCTGTGCTTTGGCTTCTTCTGAGCTCTGCTCCTTCCATCCCCTCTTTCCTCACATCTTCACCTGGTTCACCTGTCATCTCCTAAGTCTGCAGAAGTGACTTTCTCTCGGGGCTGTTCCTGGGTTCCTCTCCCCTCCCAGCAAGGCGAGCTCCCCCATCCTGTGCTCTGCAAGCAGGGAGCATGGGACATCATCTCCCCACCCCCTGCACCAGGAAGATGGGGCTATATCTCTGTAACTATGTCTCTGTAACTTGCCCAGGTAGCCCCAGTGCCCAGCAGGGTGCTTGGTGGTTAGACTGGGTACCAAGAGATGGACAACTGAAGAGACAAATGGACAAGCGCTGGAAGGAGGAGTCACAGACAAGTGTATATCAGCCACAGGACAGGGCGAACTGAGGACAAGGCTCAGGATGGCCTCAGGCTCTGGGCAGAGCCCACACCCCAGCTGGAGGCACCTGTGACTCGCTGGGAGGGGCTGGAAGCCGCAGGCAACCCCTAGAGTCTCTCCCTTCCCTCCATCCTGTCCAGCTCTATAGACAAACTCCCAGTTGCTCCAGAAGGATGGTGATTAAGAGAACCCAGTGAGAAAACTCAGGGAGACAGAGAAGGACAGGACAGCCTGGTGTGCTACAGTTCATGGTGTCACAGAGAGTCGGACACAGACTTGGTGACAAGTGAAGGAAATGTTGCAGAGGGAAATCCCTTTTGAAAATGAATAACCCCCTGATTTATTTGGACAGTTTCTCTTCTGGATTTCCTTAAAACCCAGGTAAGAAATCTAGGGACATCATGGTGGTGGTGGTGGTTTAGTCATTCAGCTGTGTCCGACTCTTTGCGACCCCATGGACTGTAGCCTTCCAGGTTCTGTCCCTGGGATTCTCCAGGCAAGAATACTGCAGTGGGTTGCCATTTCCTTCTCTAGGGGATCTTCCCAACCCCAGGGATTGAACCCGGGTCTCCTGAATTGCAGGCAGATTCTTTACTGACTGAGCTATGAAGGAAGCCCGCAGCGATGTCATATATCTAAACAAAATACATAAAAGCCTGTTCTATCAAAAGCCACCCTTGGAAGGAAGGAACAGATGCTGCCTTGCTCTGTTTTTAATGGACCACGAAGCACCTAGAGGCGGCCAGCGTTCTAATCAATGTGAATAAATAAATGATCCCTGGCCTCTCTCCCTACTCCTGATCCTGAAACTCAGAAACGTGCGAGTCAGACTGATGAGCCCAGGATCACTTTGAAGGATCCTATAGCAGCCGAATCGTCAAGATGTATTCAAACAGAATGCGGTAGCAGCAGCTGCTACAGCTGTCAAACAAGCTTCCTGAAAGAAAGGGAAAAAGGCAGCAACGGCCTGCTGCTCTTGAGCCAATGGATTTAGAACACGAGATCAAGTAGGAGAGAAGGAAAAAAAAACAAACAGGAAGTCGGTGAAATGAGAACTTGGCTCACTGGGCCAAAGTAGGCAGTCTGGGGTCTTGGACAGAAAATTTTAGCTGCCACACAGGCAGTCTCTGAAGGGTTAGGGATTGGGGGGCTGATGCTGAAGCTCAGCCAGGATGTGATGAAGAGGGGGCTGGAATCTGACAGCACTTCTACTCTCAGAAGTCTGGCCAGCCCAGACAGAGTCATGAGGGGGCCACCAGTGTCCTTGGAGCCTCTGCACATAAAAGCACATTTAGTCACAAGGCTAGGAGGTGCTCAGAAAATGCATTCTTCCTTTTCCCTTCCTGAAGACCAGGGACGCAGTTTGGTCAAGGTTAATTTCTGCATCAGAGTCCTTAGTTGTAAATAACAGAAACTGATTCTGACTTACATGTAAGACCATTACTCCTTACCAATTGTGAAGAAGGCTGGGGAACCAGCCAGTCAGCCAAGATGGGCGGGCACTGGGGACAGTGTGCAGCCAGAACCATGGCCAAAATTCCACTGCAGACCTCACCCAGAGGGATTCCCGTTGCTTCTGCGGCTGGACCTCCGACCTTGATCAGTCCATATTTCACTGACTCCATGGGCACCAGACCCTGGACCCTGGACACTGGGTTCATCCTTATAGAAATCCCAAGGCAGCTTTACCACTGCCCTCAGAAAGAACTCTCCACAAGCCCTGCTTCTTTGAGCCACTCACCCAAGATTCAGAATCCCTTGTGGGGTTGTCTGGCCAGGCCTGAGTTAAGTGCTGTGTCATGCTACAAGACAAGCTAGGAGGTTGGTATCTCAAGTATACGTCTTCCAAAGAGGAAAGTGGGCTATGCCTCCACCTCCCCTCCCCCATAAGATTCATAAAGTGAAGAATTCCTCCAATAAAAGAAGAGGCTTCAGTACTGGGTGGCTCCCAAAATAGCCCAGTTGCTTGCAATTACACTGGAGCTTCAGGTCCACATGATGAAGAAAAGCAAAAGCTGTTGGGAGTAAGGGCCTGGTACATGAAATTAAGAGGCTGAGAGAAGCCTTAGCCTGCAGGGATCTCATCTTTCTTTTTCTGGAAAAAAAGGGGTGAGGGGTTTGCTTTGCTGTCATCATTACCCCTACCTGGAAGGCTTGTCCCCTTTCAAGCTTGACCTCCTCCCAGATCCACAAAGATCTCTCTCTGGTCCAAGATGCTATTTCACCTCTAGATTGCATCATACTTTTTAGAAATGAATCACTTCATTTATATATGACTTGTAAAGCTCCTCTAGGATGGAGACAAAAATCTTATTCATTTAATAGTCAGCAAACATTTATTGAGTGTCTGTGAGGCCTTGGGGAGCCTGAGGGGACAAAGACAGGGCCTGTGCCTTAGAAAAGAAGATCATTGCTGGTACAGACCTGGAGGTGTAAAGCCTCCTGACCTCGTTTAAATGGATCTCAAAGATTAAGATGTTCTTGGCCATTTGGGGGGTGGGGGTAAGTAGTGCCTTCCAGACAGAAGGAACAGGGTAGGCAGAGGGAAGGAGTCGTGAGAAGTTGTGGTATGTTTGGGAAAGAGTGGATGGGACGTGGGACATGTGCAACCCAGCAAGCGAATGGAGGATGCCATTGCCAGTGAAGAAGGGACCACATTCTGAGAACCCTTGAATGTCTTTCTCAGGAAGGGGGACGGTATCCTGAGACATCAAGGATCATCTGATACTTTCTTTTTTTCATTCTGGTAATTCATTTATATATAACATGAAATTGACCATTTTAACCATTTTGCAGCTTAGGTTTCATTGGCATTAAGTACATTCACATCTTTGTGCACCAGCTGCCACCGTCCATCTCCAGAACTTTCTGATCTTCCCAAAAACTCTGTGCCCAATCGACAACAACTTCGCATTCCACCTCCCCCGCCCCCCAGCCCAGGCAACTCCCATCTACTTCCTGTCTATGTCATCAGATACTTTTATTTATTTGTTTTTAAATATTTATTTACTTGGCTGTGTTGAGTCTTCAAGATGGCACACAGGATCTTTAGTTGCGGGCATTCAGACTCTTAGTTGCCACACGTGTGATCTAGTACCCTGACCAGGGATCGAATGCCAGGCACCTTGCATTGGGATCGTGAAGTCTTAGCCAGTGGAACACCAGGAACGTCCCTCATCAAATACTTGTAAGCAAGAGAATTAACTGATGCAATTTTCTAGAAGGATCCCTCTGCCTACAATATGAAAGATGGCTTAGATGACTTAAGGTAGGAAGCAGCTGCCAAAAACTCCAGAAGAACCAAGAAGGCTGAAAGGAGGCAATGTGATGGTGACCAGACAGGCTGGGAAGACTAAATTTCAGAGATATTGATTAGATGTAGGAGTTGATTACTCCAAGGCATCTTTTTCTATTTTATTCTCTCTATATTGACCCCCACACCCCTTCCTGTGTGAGGAAGAGAGAGGATTTATGATCCTATAAAATTGATTTTTAAATAGCCCCTCTGACCCTACTGGCTTACAAATATTTCAAAATTATAGCCTATGTAGATGGCAGAGTACGTTCCCACATCACTACTGTAGGATATGTGCTGTGACTTTGGAAGAGATTTGATCACTGCACGTTTTGATCAATTTTATTAAAAAGAAATAATTTACAGGAATAGTTTGTGATCATTAAATGTTCAGTGGCAATTCAGAACAGTTTCTGTGCTAGGAAAAATGATCTGAAGCTTGCTTTCAAAAGACAGCTGACTACTCGTAGAGTCTGGAGTGGATCTCAAAAAAAAAACCTGGATTCCAGCCCAGCTCTGCCATTCACCAGCAGTGTGGCCCTGGGCAATTTACTTAACCTCTTTGCATTTCTGTGTCCTCTTTAGTAAAGTGGTTGTCGATTAAATGAGCTGATTCGTATAAAGCACAGCAGCGTCTGCCCTACAGTAAGTGCTCGGTTTGTGCGGCTATTGCTGCAGTCCTGATGGTGGTGATGGTGATCAGCATCATCGCCTCTGAGGCCTCTTGCAGTGCTGAAACCCTGTGCCTGGCAGCAGTTCTTGGACAAGATGGAATTGTCCATTCCTTGTGGTTCTGAAAGGAAGGACTCGCCTGCTCCCTGCAGGGTCTCCCTCCCTCCCTGAAAACTCGGGCTTAACTGTTCTGCAGGAGAAAACATTGCACGTGATGCGTCTGCCAGCCTGAGTCTCCAGCTTCTCATTTCTTCTCCCAACTTTCTCTGGTTCCAGTCACCCTGCCCAGGTCTTCTTTAGCAGCTGAGATGTTTCCTTTCTGGTCCGGATGATGTCTGTAACTCCTGCCGGGTCTGAGGGAACAGGAGGTGGAGGACTCAGGCCCTCCTCGTTCTCTGCTATCTTGGACCACAGCCATCTGTCTTCCCCTACAGCTCAGCTGTCCTGCTGGTTCTTTCTCAGAGCCTGCACACAGCCTCCTCTGCCTTCCTTGGCTCTTGGCACTCCTCTTTGGTGCCCTTTTGAAAGGTGTATTCTGGGCACAGAAACTTATCTAAAGCCTTGGACGATGGGACTTTGAGCTCTGAGCCAGCTGATGGTGTGTGAGCAGGTGCTAGACTGCATTCAGGACAAAGCAGGGGCCAGTGTGAACTCTGCTGAATGAGAAGATACTGGCGAGACAATGGATGAGACATGAGCTGGAGGCAGCTTTGAAGCTCACAGCAATAGGCAATGGCTTCAGCCTTGTTTGTGCACGTAGGACTGGGCTCTTTTTCTGAGGGAGATCTGTGCCGCCTTCTTCATGGTGTGTAGTTTCAGATCATTTGTTTTGTAGGCAAGATCCACAGGGCTGGGCATGTACCTAACTGCCCGATTGATTAGAGAACCAAACATTTGTTGATAGAAAAAGCTTTAAGGTGCTTTAAAAAATAATTTCTCCTTGAGGTTAAACATCACAGATCTGAAAGTACTTTGGCTATGAGGCTTGAGGTTCTCTATGCCCCTATGTAGTTTAGTTTTCAGGTCTTTACATCTCTCAGGGTCTTTAAAAAGTACTTTGTTGTTCACTATGTGCTTTGATACTTCCCCAACTTGAGGGTAGGGGTAGTGTTTATCTCTCTCCCTGCACATAGAAGGTATTCAATAAATATTAATCTCAGAAATCTTTTATCACAAAAATTATTCATTCCAGACAGTTTACCTTAGACTCTCCTTCACATGGTCCCAGCCACAGTCTGAGTCTTTGGTTCAAGCAAGTGAGACGCCTTAAGTGTTCACTGGCATTCTCCTTGATTCCAAGGTAGCTGACTAATGGTTGGGGATATGGTTCAGGTATTAAAGGGATCAACACTTCACCAGAAGCCCTTTTTGCACCTTTTACACCTTTTGTCACTTTGTAACCCTTTCTGTGCTTTCTGATGATAGCAAGTATTTGTCTTCTGTTCCTGATGCAAGATTCTAGGCTCCTGACAAGCTTTCAGGAAAAGTTCAGGCAGGAAAACCGTGACACTTTCCAGAGTTCTTTTAAGGTGAATTTCATCATGGGCCAGAATTTAGAGAACAAAGACCTATTCTCCTGGTTTGTAAGGAAGAATATTTCCAACAAACAGGAGTTCCTTCCAACTCTGCTTTGCTGAGTCTGGCTTGCACTCCGTTTCACTCAGACCAGGGCTCTCACTGTCTGTTGCTGGGAGGAGCTTCAGTGAGCCTCTCTCCCAGGTCTCCACCTTGGAATCCTGAGGTTACAGCAGGTCACATGGAGCCAATCTCAGTGTGTGTGTGTGCCGCAGGATAACAGTGTAGGTTATGGACCTATTGAAGCACATCTGTCCCCAGGAGTAAGTAGCTGTGGTATCTAAGCCTTCCGAGCTTCCCAGGTGGCGCAGTGGTCAAGAATTCGCTGGCCAATGTGGGAGGTGCAGAAGACACGGGTTCAATCCCTGGGTCGGGAAGATCCCCTGGAGTAGGAAATGGCAACCCACTACAGTATTCTTGCCTGGGAAACCCCATGGACAGAGGAATCTGGTGGGCTACCAGACTCCTCTGTCCATGGGGTCATAAAGAGTCAGACACAACTGAGCACACACACATACTAAGCCTCCCAAATGCCCCCTGTTGTCCAGCTTCTCTCTGGGACTCTACAGATTCCTCCCCTCTATCCAGCCACCCCTCGCTCTGCCTGGGATGGAGGGTGGGGAGAGGAATCCAGCCTGGCAGCTAATGGGACCCTGACATGCTGGCTGGCTAAATACTTTGGATACCATTCCTGGGCAATGCGGTTTGATTCCAGTGCACCGGAGAGCTGCATTCATGAGTTCACAGCAGTGGAAGCTGTGTGACAATTGCTTTAGGAGAGCGAAGTTGGCTGCTGCTGTGGGCTAATCCTTAGAGATGGGCTAGCAGCAGCGTGAGGACCTATTCGAGGCTTGAGTAGTATCTGTGAGAAGCCATGGCTCTAGCTGCAGAGAACTGAGAATCTGCGGGCAGAAATGATCAGAGAAACGGAGAGAAGAGAGAACGATGCTCCCTCTTCTAAACCTCTCGGCAGCTCTCCATCCCCTAGGATAAATCAAGCCCCTCGGTGTGTCGCATCAAGCCCCTCATCCTGGTCCTCGCCTCCTCTACCCTCACTTCTAGCCAGCCTGTTGTCCTCAGCCACTCCCCGCCCCCAGCATTTAAGGGTGAGGAGAACATAACCGAGGGTTTCAATCAAGTACAGAGCAGAGAGATGAGAGATGGGGCTGAAAGGGAGGTAGGAGTGAGCACACGAGAGGCATACGCAGATGTTATATTTACAGAGAGATCTATGAGTTACGTGTTACAGTAACTCATCATTTATTGAGCTCTTTCTATATGCAAGATATTTATCTTCTGATATTCTTGGCAATCCTCATATACTTCCGTTACTATCTACTGGGGACGTCATAGACACCACTCAGTCTAGACCCATTTTATAGATGAGGAAATCGAACTCAGACTAGTTAATGGGATGTCTGAGAGCTCCCAGTTAATGGCAGCAACAAGACTAGAACTCAGCTCTCCACATTTCCCAGTGTTGGGTCCCAGTCCCTCAGCCCACGTGTGGAAAGCAGGCCTTGAGAACTGACACAGCTCCTTGTTTATTCAGGAACGAAACAGGTGATGAAAGGATACTCAGGATGAAGCAATCAGGATCTTATCTGAAGTTCAGAAAGTCAGTGGAACCCATGACTTGTTTTTTTTCTTCCTTCTTTCTTTTAAAAATAATTTTATTTATTTATTTTTTACTGTACTGGTCTTCGTTGCTGCGCAGGCTTTTTCTCTAGTTGTGGCAAATAGGGGCTACTCTCCAGTTGTGGTGTGCAGGCGTCTCACTGCAATGTCTTTTCTTGTCTAAGAGCATGGCCTCTAGGCGTGTGGGCTTCAGTAGTTGCATCTCTCAGGCTCTAGAGCGCAGGTTCAATAGCTTTGGTGCATGGCCTCACTCGCTCTGCAGCACATGGGATCTTCCTGGACCAGGGATTGAACCCATGTCTCCTCCATTGGCAGGTGGATTCTTTACCCCTGAACCACCAGGGAAACCCCTCATGGCTGGTTGAACAGATTTCCACCGTATAAGCATAATTTTTAGTTTGAAAAAATAAAAGTGCTTAGAAGCACCAAGCCTCCTTCCGGGCGTCTTCCAAAGTCCACTTCTGAGGTTGCCCATCATCGGCTTGAACGTATGTGTCAGTTTGCACACAATCCACCAGCAGGGCATTGATTCTTCTTCCGAGTCTCCTGCTGACCTCACTGTCATGAGTGCACTGCTTCAGGCCTACTCCTGTTCTTGTTCAAAGTCACCTTCAGACACCATCGATCCCATCAGCATTCTTTTCAGGCTGCAGCGTTATTGGTCTGCAGAGAAAGCAAATATTGAGGATTAGAAGCTGTGTGCTCCTGGCTTTTCTAGAAAGTGCTGGGCCCTGCCCCTGGCGGGGCTGATGGTTGGGCAGAGCTGGCAAGAAGACCTTACTCATGTGAGTGGTTTCCGGATGACAGCTTCAGCCCTTAGAGCCTCCTTGGCTGCTGCCATACGAGTCCTCCCCGGCAGCCCAAGGTTGTAACTGTACTTTCCTGCCCCTGGTTCATTCCTCTCTACCCCTATCCCAATACAGGAGTCCATCTTTTTAACTGGAAGTCAATGGGCACCTCTTGGCATCAGTCCCAAACGTTGACTTTTGGGCATCCTAGTTGTGGGAGGCCGTGGGCTGTGCCCAGGTTGGGTGTCAGACAGGCAAAATGCAAATCTCGGCTCTACAGTTGCTAGCTGTATGACTTTGAGAAAAATTACCTGCCTTTTTTGAGCCTTTATTTCTGAAATGGGTGTAGACTCAATGTCCAACATGGTAGCCGCTAATATAAATGGGTTTCTCTGATGGCTTAGCAGGTGAAGAATCCACCTGCACGCCAGGAGACATGGGTTCAGTCCCTGGGCTGGGAAGATCCCTTGGAGGAGGTCATGGCAACCCACTCCAGTATTCTTGCTGGGAAAATCCCTTGGGAGGAGGAAACTGGTGGGCTACAGTCCATGGGATTGCAGAGAGTTGGACATGACTGAAGCAACTGAGTGTAGCATAGAACACAGCACAACCTCATGAGCACTTGAGATGTGGCTGGCTCAAACTGAGATGTACCGACAGTGTAAAATACACACAGGATTTCCTCCCCTGCCAGATCCACAGTGACTAGAGATGCTGATGGGAGGGCTATTTTTCTTCCTCCAAGGAAGCCTGGGATGGACGCCTACATAGCTCTGGAGAGGCCTTTATGGAAGGCCCTCCTCCCTACCAGTCACACGTATCGGGGCACCAGAAGTCTGGGAGGCCAAGTGCATGCTGTAGCTGGCAGCCTCTTGGGGCCCAGCCTCGCTTGTACCTGGTGCGCCTGTGGCATGGTATGAGAGAGAACATTCCATCTCCCATACTCGTCATGGGTTGAGGGTGCCATGCTGGGGAACAATGAGGTGTCGATGGTGCCAATGAAGTTTCTCTGCCACCCACTGTCTGGGGTACCTTGGATAGGTACTCTGTCCAAACCTAAACTTCCTCACTTCTGAAGTAGACTGGCCTCCCAGGGCTGTTGCTAAGTGATCTCCAGGCCTTTTTTATTTTTTTCTCCCTCCACTAGATGGTCCCTGGTTTATAGATTCATCATTCCAATCTCTGCCTCTGTAGTCACACGGCCATCTTTTCCCTGTGTGTCTGTCTTGGCATAGCATTCTTCTCGCTTATACGGACACCAATCATAGTGGATTAAGGGCTCATTCTAATCCAGTGGGATCTCATTTAATTAATTACATCTGCAAAGACCTTATTTCCAAATAAAGTCACATCCTGAGGTGCGAGGGGATAGGATTTCAACATATCTTTTAGGAAGACATGATTCAACCCGTAACGCTGAAGCTGAGGCTCCAATCCTGTGGCCACCTGATGCAAAGAGCTGACTCATTGGAAAAGATCCTGATTCTGGGAAAGACTGAGGGCAGGAGGAGAAGGGGACGACAGAGGATGAGATGGTTGGATGGCATCACCGACTCGATGGACATGAGTCTGAGCAAGCTCCAGGAGATGGTGATGGACAGGAAAGCCTGGTGTGTTGTGGTTAACGGGGTTACAAAGAGTTGGACACGACTTAGCAGCTGAACAATCCAACCCAGAACTTATCAGGAGGAGCTGAAATCAAGGTCTGTTCTTTGCTCCCTTGTTTGGCTACTTCCCTCTACTGGAAGTCGCATCTTTCTCTCCTGTCAGCTGCTCTCTCTAGGTTCTGGTAATCATTCTTCCCCTTTGCCTTTGAACTGCATCCGTCTCTTGTTGATTGCCCTAAGCCCTTGCTCATTACTTTGTAAATAGTTCTAGAAAGCTGTCCTTCAATTTCTTAATTTGTACATCTGTATCCTGACACAGTCTTACTACCCATTCACCTATCTATCCATCCATTCACCCATCCATCCACCCACTCACTCATCCACCCATCCATCCATCCTCCCATCCACCCATCCACCCACCAACCCACCCATCCACCATCCATTC
>SJYA01001620.1:321456-376253 GCA_006410615.1 Neotragus moschatus | reverse complement strand
GCATCCACCCATCCATCCATCCTCCCATCCACCCATCCACCCACCTACCCACCCATCCACCATCCATTCACCACCTACCCATCCACTCTTCCTCCTGTCCATCCACCCACTCCAGCTTTCTGCATAACACACAGTTCATTGTGGATGCTCAACATATTCAGCAAACACTGAGCCTTAGCTCTTTGGAAAGTGCCAGGTCCTGTGCCAGGAATGTAGCAAGTAAACCATAGTCCCTATTCTCCGGAGGCTGGTGATACAGTCTAGGGATAAGAATATAACATACAGACCATATTTCCTAATAGTTATCTGCATCTAGCGGGGGTGGAAGGAGCATAGAGGGAAAAAAATGCCTGGAGAATTACTCAGCAGGATTAGGAGACAACTGAGGAGATACATTCTGGGCTCTGTTGTTTTTAAATTTTGGAGCAGTTTGGGTCTGAAATTTTCTGTTTGTCTTCTAAGAGACAGAGAGAGAGAGAGAGAGAGAGAGTGAGCGCAGAGTTGATCATCAACATCTCCCTCTGAAAGAGGCTTCCAGATAGCCAGCTGTCCCCTGACCATGTCTTCGGAGGACTGCTCTCCCTTGGGCCCCTGAGGCAGCTCTCTCTGTTTTGGGGAGGCAATTTCTGAGAACAAACACAGGAACAAAGGAAAGTGGTGCAGCCAGAGCAATTTGGATTCATGGTGAAGCTCCTACAATGGCCTCTTTGAACAGGTCCCGTGTAACCTGTAAGGGGCTGAGCCGGTGGGAGAGTGTCATAGAAGCCCACCAAGGAGCTGAGCCTCCTCCAAGGATGAGTCAAGTTGAGTCAACTCAGCAGGCCTCAGCTGAGTCCCTGGAACAGTGATTCATCCTTTCAGGCTTGGTGATACAAAGATAAGGTCCCAGTCTGCCCCCCTCAACTTCATCATCTAGCTGTAATGAGTGATGCCCAGTGGGGTCCGGGAGACGTCCCCAAAGTCATATAGCCATCAGCGGGTGGTAGTTTTGAGACAAGGGTGAAATTTGTTCGATAAATATGTAATGAATGCTGACCGCGTGCCTGGCATTGTCTGGTTTCTAGGTGTACTGGACAATAGGGCAGAGAGGGCCTCTAATTCTGGAGGGCTTTCCTTTTGGGGGGCAAAAAGGGAAGGCTGTCAGAGGAGGGGTTCTAAGAAGACTGTGAGATTTCACCCTCCATAGGCTCCAAAAAATGCCAAGGACTGAGCTGGGTGTGATCTCTTGGGGTTCAGTACTTAGAAGGGACTCCATGAACTGCAGAATTTAATTGATTCTACTGTCAAGAAGAGGCCCTACACAAATGAAGATATAAGGGACAATCAGCATTCAAAACGTGTTACAGTATGTGTTAATACAGGATATTGTTTTTCTCTTTCTGACTTACTTCACTGCAAAAAAAAAAAAAGAGAGAGAGAGAGTGAGAAATACTAAGAAAAAAAAAAAAGTTACAGTAACAGGCAATCAGCAGAACTGCCCAGTGACAAGGCTTCTCCCTCACCCTTCTCTTTCTGTCTGTCTCTATGGTGACCATTACTAGAACTGGTCAAGGTCAAACATGATCAGTCAAACAGCAATACTCCCAGGGACTCCAGCAGCTGCATCTTGGGTTAAACGATGGTGTGAAGGGCTTTTGTATTCCACATTATGAATTTCTTTGCATGATGGCAAAATCTTTTGTTATGGCACATATGATTTAAACATTAAATACATTTTTTTAAGAAAGAAAAATAAACCACCCATTGGCCACAGGACTGACTTGATTTTCACATTTCCCTTCCAGCTTTTGTCTATATACAGCATTTTTATACTCATTGGTAATCACAGTGGACAGAGAATTTTGTATTCTGCTTACAAAGCCTTTTTTCCCTAAAAGCATTTGTTCTTTCATACAGATGCTGTACTTGAGGCCAATCTCTGTTGGCACATCAGTTTTCCTCTTAGGAGCACGAACGCGTCACTGAAATGACGATAAGAGATGTTTTCCTCGCTTGATTAGGTGTCTGTGAAATGCTTTGTTGTTCTGAGTTTTACAGACGAAGGAGTTGACACGAGAACAGAACAGAACAGACTTTTCTTACAGATTATTTGTGTTGTTCTCTAAATGGGGTGTTCTCTCTGTGTGGGAGAAAATTTCCCATGTAAATTGAGTAGACAAAGCATTGGTGGTATAGCTCAAGATACCAGGCTTGGGACCCTCGCTAGCTGTGTGACCTTGGGTCACTTACCTAATTTTCTGGACCTCAGCATCTATCTCTGCACAGTGAGGGCTGTAGCATCTATCTCACTGGGCCAAGGAGAAGATTCCATGAGATACAGGCTGGGCTTTGACCCTTAGAGTGTATAGTCTACGTATGTGTCTGCGTTAACTATAATATGTTTCCTGTGTGATGCTGGGATTGACCTTGAGCAAGCCTCTCCGAGCTTCTGTTTGTACATAAGTGAAAAGGGAGAACAGAAGTCCCAGTGAGACTAGACAAAATAATGAAAACAAGAGTGCTTTGTTATTTAAGATATGTCTGTCCATCAGCCCGGCCGTCACTCCACTTCATCTTCCTGTGTCTCTTTCCCTTGATTCTAGGATGAGGGGTGGAAGTTCAGGGGCTAGTTCTGAGGTATGTCCCACAATCGGAACCAGAGTCAGAAGCTTCCAGGGACTGCCTGCCCGGGCCTAGCTCCAAGCCCATGGGCTCAGTGGCATGTGCACCGGCTCCTCATTCAGTCACCCTGCACTGCTCAGCCTCCAGGGCCCAGTTCCCTGGGAGCTTGAGCAGAGACGCTGAGGACTCCATCAGGAGTTAGCCTTCCCCAACCAGCAGCAGATAGGCATCGAGTGGGGGTCCTGGGGTCAGGATAGGATGACCCAGCCTCTCACAGGTGGGCGGGGGAGGCACTAGCAGCAGCTGCGGTAGGAACACCCTGCAAGCGCTGGTGGCAAGTCATTGGTTCTCCCTCCTTCCTTATCTGACCCTTCCACTTTCTTTCCTCCTCTCCTCTGCCCCATGTTCTTCCTTGGTTTCACAATTCTGATTATCACCGGACCCCACTGATACAGCCAGCCTCCTCCTCTGCCATCTGCAGCCCGGGGAAGGGACATGGTCCCCTCACCAGTTCTCAACATTCATTTTGGAAACTTTTAGAACAAAGCAAAATCAACGATTAGATTTTGAGCCATCTCTCTTGCAAAGATTAAATTTTCAAATGAACTACTTCTTCTGGGAAAGGAAACCAGGGGGGAAAACCATTTACAGATGATCTCAGAGTTTGACGTGAGAACCAGCCATCTGACCTCGGTTCCCGGATGAGGTGGCTTGGGAAGGCTGAGTGTGATATGGGCAGGCACCTGGTCACACACACCCCGGCCCCTTCCCTTGCACTTGCCTTCCTCCTCACCTCTACAGAACCCACAGAGGCTAGCCAAGGCCGTCCCATCCACCATGGGTCCTCAGTGACTTTCCTTTTTGCAAGTTTTCACATTGAAGTGCCACTCAGCATGGTTCTGACAGCTGGTCCTTTGTGAAGCGTTCCCAAAATACCACCTGCTCTCTCTCTGTTCAACCTCTAACCACCCAGTTCTGCTTTCTCTAGGAGTTCTCAAAACACCAAATAAAACTCTTTGAGTTTATTAGCTAGCAGAGTGTACAGATATCTTAAAAATAAGAAATCAGATAGTTTTTTTTTCTCAAACAGGGCTTTAGAAGGAACGTTTTATTACAGTCAGTTCAGTAATGGGCTCCCAGCTGGTGGAAGGTATGGCAGTCTATACCTTCTCTCTCTTTCCCAGGTAACTGAAATCCAGTGCTGCTCAAGGGCTTCCCATTGGTACCCCTAAAAGAAGAAACACTTCTTTCCTCTTCTCACACTCACACCAACACTTCTGACACCTAATGTGCCACCAACTTCTCTACCTCCCTGGAAAATGAACTCTGAATATTCATTAGAAGGACTGATGCTGAAGCTCCAATACTTTGATCACTTGATGTGAAGAGCAGACTCACTGGAAAAGACCCTGATGCTGGGAAAGAGTGAAGGCAGGAGGAGAAGGGGATGACAGAGGACAAGATGGTTGGATGGCATCACCGACTCAGTGGATACAAGTTTGAGAAAACTCTGGGAGATAGGGAAGGACAGGGAGGCCCTGTGTGCTGTGTCCACATAGTCACAAAGAGTCAGATGTGACTTAGTGCCTGAGCAATAACTGGACACCAAGTGGGTGTCCTGCAGTGCAGTTCTGACACTGACTTCCTGCAGGCATTACTGACCCCAGAGGCTAAGAGCTCAGTGTACAAGATTGCTCCCACTTGAGCTGTCAGGGGCAAGATACTCATACTTCTGTTTGAGTTTGCTACAAGCTGAGGTCCCTACAACCCCCTCTCTAGGTTCAATAACGTGCTCTAACAGCTCACAGAACTCAGAGAGAGGCGTACCTGTGTGACTATTACATAATAAAGGACACAGATGAACAGATAGATGAAGAGGTACCTAGAGCAAGATCTGGAAGAGTCCCAAGTGCGGGAGCTTCTGTCTCAGTGGAGTTGTGGTACATCATCCCCTCAACACATGGATGTGCTTACCAACCTAGACGCTTTCTGAGTCACTTGGTTTAGGGGCTTTTACGGATGCTTAACATGTATTAATAGGAATGATTATTTATGCCGATACTCAGTCTCGGTCCCCTTCTCTTCTCTGGAGGATAAGGGTGGGGTTGACGGTTCCCAAGCATGGCTGTGTCTTTTGGTGATCAACCCCCTTCCTGATGCTATCCTGGAGCCACCCACAGCCACCTCATGAGAACAAAGGATGCTCCTGTCACCCAGAAAATTCTAAGAGACTAAGGAGCTCTATGTCAGGAACTGGGAACTGAGACTAATATATATATATATATGTATATTTCACCATGACTCATGTAGAGGTGAACGAGTCACTGCTACAGAGTGACCATCTGTGGCTGTCTCGTGTTGCCACTGAAGTCCTGAATATGCATGCAATGTTTCAATGCTTTGCTTCCTTTAACTCACACAGGGTAGAGATTGTTCCAATCACTTTGGACATGCAGAAAAGCTACTCAGTAGATGAGCAGTGAATAGATCAGTGCTTCTCTGAGGCTATTATTGGTTTCTAAATGTAACACTGGTTTATAGACTTTTTCTTTACACAAGACTAGAGAGACTGCACATTAACCACCACATTCCTATCACCCAGCTTCAGTAATTATCATTTTGCTACTCCTGTTTCATCCACATTCCCACCAACACTCTTTTTGCCTGAGTATTTTACAGCAGACCTCAATCATCATTTCAACCATAAAGACTTCAGTATAGATTTCAAATAGGAAAAGGTTTACACAAACTCAGCTACATGCCGTTTGTTGTTAAAAAAATTAACAACAATTTCTTAATATCGTCTTAGTACTGAGGCCAGATTCAATTTTCCTTGACTGTCTCAAAAGGGTTTTTATTTTTATTTTTTTTTTTGCAATTGCTTTGTTCATTTTTGCCACCTCTCAAGTCTTGTGGGATCTTTAGCTCCCCAACCTGGGACTGAACTCATACCTTCTGCAATGGAAGCCTGGAGTCCTAACCACTGAACTGACCAGAAATTTGAGGATACTTAAAAGAATGTGGCATTGGATTGGCATGTCCTTATGCCATTTTAATCTCTAAGTTTCTCTCTTTTTATTTATTTGTTTGTTTTTAAACAACCATGTCTTTGTAGAAGCCAGATCATTGGTCTTGCAAATGTTGCCCAAGTTTTGGGTTTGGCTGATTGCACCCACCTGGTGACCCTGGGCATGTTCTCCTATCCCAGGACAGCAGATGCTGGTGATGAGCAGTGGCTAGATTAATGCTTCCCTGAGACTATTATTATTTTCTTTCTTTTTTTTTTCTTCCAAATTTAATACTGGTTTATAGAATTTTTCTTTACACAAGACTAGAGACAATTAACACATTAACAGCCATATACCTGTCACCCAGCTTCAATAGTTATCATTTTGCTATCAGGTGACCTAGACCCGCCTGATTTCAGCGAAGCTTAAATGATGAAAACCGTGGTCCCACACGAAACACTGCAGCTGTTACTCTGCTTAACTGCTTTGTGGGTTTCTCTCAAATAATTTTTTGGGGGGAGGGGAGGTAAAGATAAATCTTTAAACAATGATAGATAAACTCCCTGGCTTCCCTGTTTGGTGATATCACTTTGAGGCATGCTCAAGATGACTTTCAGTGGGTCCCCAGTTATCTGTCTTTCATTGTTTCCTGGTTACTAATTTATTAGTAAAGGGTGTATAACCACTCATTATTATTAGCACACACACTTTATCATCTTTTATCCCAGGTTTTACTTTCTTTCCTTCACTTCTTTCTGAGACCATCTCCCAAATAAGCTCGTTGTTGTTTAGTTGCTAAATTGTATTCGAATTTTTGCCACTGCAAGGACTATAGCCCACCAGATTCCTCTGTCCATGGGATTCTCCAAGCAAGAATACTGGAGTGGGTAGCCATTTCCTATTCCAGGGAACCATCTCAACCCAGAGATCCAAACTGTGTCCCCTGCATTGGCAGGTGGATTCATATGGGAAGCCCCCTAAATAAGCTCCCTCCACGCAAATACTTGTCTCAGGTCTTTTTCCTCATGGGACCCAAACTAAGATACCTCCCTATTTCCTGTAAATGATGGTTACACCTAGATGCGTGGCTAGATTCAGGTTCCTTATGTTTTCTTTTTGGCAAGTTGGCTTCTTCTGAAGGTGTTGGGTGCTTTGCTGTACCGCACCTGTCACTGGCATCATGCGGGCGAGGGCCTCAGAATATTAGGGATATTAGAGATCTACCTCGAAGACTCAAGAGCTTTCCTCTAGTGTGTCCCATGACCCATTTTGGAGCTGCCCTCTCTGCATCTGCATCTGAGCTCTTCCAAAGTGAAAGAAAGTGAAAGTGATAGTAGCTCAGTTGTGTCCAACTCCTTGTGACTTCATGAACTATACAGTCCATGGAATTCTCCAGGCCAGAATACTAGAGTGGGTAGCTTTTTCCTTCTCCAGAGAATCTTCCCAACCCGGGGATCGAACCCAGGTCTCCCACATTGCAGAATTTTTCTTTACCAGTTGAGCCACAAGGGAAGCCCAAGAATACTGAACTGGGTAGCCTATCCCTTCTCCAGCGGATCTTCCTGGCCCAGGAATCAAACCAGGGTCTCCTGCATGGCAGGCGGATTCCTTACCAACTGAACTATCAGGGAAGCCCCAAATGTATATTCTTCACCTGCAGGTAGCATGCTGTTTGTTTAATTGGAGGAGACATGAATGACTCCCTCTGATACACAGCTCTCAAAGCAGCAGAGTTTGGTTCCCTCTACCTCTCCAGAACCTCCATGTGTGAGTCATTTCTGCTGGGTGTGTATGTTTAAAAGTCCTCATGGATGGAACACTAGTATCACGAAAATAGAAGCTCATCAAAGGTGCGTTTTGCTCAGCTGGGTGGCTGTTAACCAGTTCCTATGAGGCTTAGCATCTTGTAATGGAAAGTGAGGGGTGGGGGGAGACATCAGCTGTGTGAGTGCATGTGAACGTGTGTGCAAGTGTGTGGACACACAAGAACTCTTTCCCCTTAAGTAGCACAAAATGTCACCTATTTGATACAATTTCTCCATCTGAGAAGTCTTCCCCCTTCTCTGTTTCCTCTCCTGGCCCTCAGTTGGTCCCTCCCGTCTGAAATACCTGGAACAGAGGACATGAAGGTTGGAGGTGGCTTAATGAGTGAGGAAAAGTGGAATTTCAAGTTGAAAGACTTTGAAGAGTCACTGCATGACCCTGGGTCAGTCGCTGAATCCGCATGGGCTCTATTTTTTTTTTTTTTAATCTTTAAGTTGGATATAATAAAAAGCATATATTAAAATGCTTTGACTTAAACGAGAGAGTACATCATGAAAGAAGAATTTTTTTAAATAGTTGTATTTCTTTATTTTTGGCTATGTTCTGCAGGCTTTTCTCCAACTGTCGCAAGTGGGGACTACTCTCCAGTTGCAGCACCTGGGCTTCTCATTGTGGTGGTTTCTCATTGTTGCGGCTCCAGGGCTCTAGAACACAGGCTCTAGTAGTTGTGACATATGGATGTAGTTGCCCCGCAGCATGTGGAATCCCCATGGACCAGAAATTGAACCTGTGTCTTGCCTGCATTGGCAGGTGGATTCTTGGCCCCTGAGCCACCCAAGAAGCCCTGAGTGAAGAATATCGTAAGCAGTAGAGCCTTTGGACGAATGAGAGAGTGTATTTCTATGCCTCGGTGGGAATGAATTTTCGTTTTTTTCTTGGACAGGTTTCAATAGGAATAGAGATGAGGATTTTGCTTAGTTGCAAACAACAGAAACAGGCTCAGGTTAAATGAAGGAGAAAAGAGACTTACTGGTAGGTTATTGAGTAGCTTTTAGATTTGCCAGGAAGCCACAGAGCTAGGTGTGCAAAAAGGTCAGGAGTGAAGAACTCTGCGAAATGACCACAGTCATGGCCAAGACCACACCGTGGAACTGGGTCACTGGTATGGCCACTTTTAAACATAGGACAGCATCACCCAGAATGTCCACGGCCTACAGCCTCTGTGCCTCTTTCTTCAGCCCATTCTCAGTGGTCCCTGCTCCTAGGCTTGCTTCTGGCCAGCATCTGGCTGGGCATCTGAGGCAGGCCGGATCCACCCCTCAGCAGTGAGAAACGGGGGAGATCTTACATCGACAGGCAGGAGCAGCAAAAGGATTAGGCAGGAGGCTGACAAAGGCTAAGCTGAACACTGATAATGTTTAGTCACTAAGTCCTGTCTGACTCCTCGACCCCATGGACTGTATCCAGCCAGACTCCTCTTTCCACGGGATTTGACAGGCAAGAACATTGTAGCCAGGCTTCCCTGATGACTCAGCGGTAAAGAATCTGCCAGCCAATATGGAAGACATGGGTTCAATCCCTAGTCCAGGAAGATTCCACATGCCCTGGAGTAATTAAGCCTGTGTGCCACAACCACTGAGCCTGTGCTCTAGAGCCCAGGAGCTGGAACTACTGAAGCCTGCATGCCCTAGAGCCTGTGCTCTGCAACAAGAGAAGCCACTGCAATGAGAAGCCAGCACACTGCAACTGCAGAGTAGCACCCGCTCGCCGCAACTAGAGAAAAGCTCATGCAGCACTGAAGACCCAGAGCAGCAAAAAAAAAAAAAAAAAAAATACTGCAGTGGGTTGCCATTTCCTCCTCCAGGGGATCTTCCCTACCTAGGAATCCAACTTGCATCTCCTGCATGGGAAGGCGAATTCTTTACCACTGAGCCACCTGGAAAGGCCACTGTTATCATACTATTGGTTATTGATCAGATCCAAGACTTCCTGACAGGTGTTTGTTTAGGATCTCCTGTGGCTGAGTATCACTGGAGCTACAGGTAGATAAAATACAGCTTCTGCTTTGAACCCAAAGCAAAGATTGTGTAAACTATAATATGCCACATGATGAAATCATGTGTGGCCATTATTAATGACCTTTACCGAAATGCTTTTGATACACTGTTAACGAAACAGAAGAGGAGAATACCAAATTGAACATACACTTGATCACAAGGGTATGTAACAACTGTGTATATGTGGAAGGAAAGTGAAGTCACTCAGTCATGTCCGACTCTTTGCGACCCCATGGACTGTAGCCTACCAGGCTCCCCTGTCCATGGGATTTTCCAGGCAATAGTACTGGAGTGAATTGCCATTTCCTTCTCCAGCGGATCTTCCCAACCCAGGGATTGAACTCAGGTCTCCCGCATTGTAGGCAGAAGCTTTACCATCTGAGCCACCAGGGAATAGGAAAGGGTTGTTTTGGGGCTAGAGTTAGCAGAACTATGGATGTTTTTTATTTTTAAACATTTTTTCCTTTAAGAAAATTGTGGCAAACCTTTTAATATATACACTTAAAGGCAAACTAAGAGCTTTGGTGGTCTGATGTTAGCAATACTCAAAATTTTAGTAGTATCCCCTTATCCTCATAAGGGATGAGCCCGAATAGTTCATTCCATAGCATGGGCACAGTGTTCTGCGGCTGAACCATCAGATCCCAACGCAGATTCCAAAGTGCAAGAATCCTCTGTACAGACTGTTCTGGAGAAGATACATTGTGGCTGCTATTTCCTTTTCTGGAGGGGAGCCTGGGAAGATGAAGTCTGTTGGGACAGGCCATGCCCTGCTCTTTTTCAAGACTGACAGGTATCTGCACTCCTGGGGCTGGGGCCAGCTCACGTTGGTTTGCTCACTGGCAGGTCCTTCTTGGGGGCCACTGGCAGAACCTGAGGCCTGGGTGCAGGTGCTAAGGCCTCCCAGACTGGCTCCCTCCAGGTCATGACGACTTCAGCCGGAAGACTGGACAGCTGCCTGGAGTTGTCTCTTGGTTTAGAATGTGTAGATTCAATAGTACTGTCAGAAAATTTGTACTCTATGCCCTGCTGGCTTTAACACTCTCGGGTTTTGTTTACTCATAAATACAAAAGGAGATATTAACTCTACTTAAAAAGTAAAGAGTTTCCTGCAGCCTAGAAACTACCAACAGAATGTTTCACACACTCTGGATGGCTCCAAAGACTCTCAAGTTGAAGCTCTTATTTTATAGAAGGAACTGTGAGTCTCATGAATGGATGAATGAATGAATGTAGTCTATCTTGAGTCCCTACTTATGCTTCTGAGCCTCCTCTGCTTCAGCTGGACTTCTTGGCTTCTGCAGTGCCCCACTTTCCATAACACCCCCTCCTACAGGCAGCCTCCCAGCTTCACCCTGGTTCCCAATTCAGCTTCCATTCCCTGACTTCAGATTTCTGACTCTGAGAATGTCTCTCAAAGCCTCTTTGTCAGCACATAGAGATGTAAGTTTTCATTTTCTCATCGTGACAGCTTTAAGGCACTATGAGTCTTGAATTAGAATCACTCCCTTGATACTCTTTAATCCTTCGTAATACTCTTCTGGGCAGCCATCGCCGTGGGGACAAGGCTATTACTTATTCTCTGGCTGTGACACAAAAGAGCTGATGAATTTCTCACCAGCCCTTTTTTTTTTTTTCCTCCACTCGAAGGACTAAACATCACTGCTAGTAAACGTCTATACAAACTTTTACTTTGTAGAAGTTCAATCAAGTGCAAACTTTCCTAAAATGTGCTGGTTTCATAAAGTGAGCTGCACCAGTGTTTTGCACGCTGGCCTGCTCAGTACAAGAGGGCCTTCGTTCGGGGTGCCTCAGGCAAGGCAGGGTAACGGGCAAGTGCCCTGACCCATAGCAGGGTCAGGACTGCTCAGCAAGGTCACAAAACACATCCACTTGCATGCAACCTAGGTTTCCTTTGGCTGGAATTCGTGTTTCTATATTTGTGTCAGACCATCTCAGTGTCACTGGTACTGTGTGTGTGTGTTAGTTGCTTAATTGTGTCTGATTCTTTGTGACCCCCATAGACTGTATCCTGCCAGGCTCCTCTGTCCATGGGATTCTCCAGGCCAGAATACTGGAGTGAGTAGCTGGTTTCTTTCTCCAGGGGATCTTCCCCACCCAGGGATTGAACCCAGGTCTTCTGCATTGCAGGTAGATTCTTTACCATCTAAGCTACAATGGAATTCCATAACTGGTACTATTTATCACTTAATACTATAAAAGGAAACTTTCTATCAATACTATGCATGCTAACTACATTTATTCTGATAGACATAAAGATGTCAGAATAAAATAGGCTCATCTGTGTACCACCTAAAATCGTTTCGCATATTATTTATACATGCCTCAACTGGATAACAGTGTGGTCACTGCAATGAGAAGTTTGACCAGGTGTAGATCTAGCATGGAGGAAGGAGAAAGATGATGCTACCCAGAGTCCTGCTCCTGGATTTCGCTTTTATTTTGAGAATGATGTAGCTCTACCCTATATCATATCCCATATTAAATAACATATATACCCTTTATTTTTTAGAGCAGTTTTAGGTTCACAGAAAAACTGGGAAGAAAGGAAGAGTTTTACCATAGGCCCCTGACCCTATCCTCACCCCCACACTCAGCCTCCCCCCATTATCAACATCCTCCACAGACAGTATGTGTATTACCACTGATGAACTTACACTGACACATTGTAATCACGCAAAGTTCATAGTTTGTGGTAGGGCTCACTCTTACAGTGTTGTGCGTTTTATGGGTTTTGACAAGTACATAATGACACGCATCTGTCATTATGTGTCTCATAGAATCTTTTCACTGCCCTAAAACTCCTCTGTGCACTGCCTTTTCATTTCTCCCTTCCTCCTGACCTTTGGAAAACGCTGATTTTTTTTTTTTTTTTTTTTTTTTGTCTCCATAGTTTTGCCTTTCCCAGTATGTTATACAGTTAGACTTCTGAAGCATGTAGCCTTTTCGGATAGTCTTTTTTCATTTAGGAATATGTATTTTGGCTTCCTCCATATCTTTTCAGGGAACATGATAGCTCATTTCTTTTTCTCGCTGAATAATATTCCGTTGTTTGAATGCTCCACAATTTATCTATCCGTTTACCTACTGAAGGGCATCTTGATTTGCTTCCAAGTTTTGGCAGTTATGAATAAAACTGCTCTAAACATCTGTGTGCAGGTTTTTGTGTAGACATAAGTTTTCAACTCATTTGAGTAAATACCAAGGAGTATGGCTGTGAGACCATATAGTAAAAGTGTGTTTGGTTTTGTCAGAAACCACCACACCATCTTCCAAATGGACTATACTATTGTTCATTCTTACCAGCAGTGAATGACCAGAGAAGGCAATGGCACCCCACTCCAGTACTCTTGCCTGGGAAAATCCCATGGATGGAGGAGCCTGGTGGGCTGCAGATCATGGGGTCGCTAAGAGTCGGACACGACTGAGCGATTTCACTTTCACTCTTCACTTTCATGCATTGGAGAAGGAAATGGCAACCCACTCCAATGTTCTTGCCTTGAGAGTCCCAGGAATGGGGGAGCCTGATAGGCTGCCATCTATGGGGTCACACAGAGTTGGACACGACTGAAGCGACTTAGCAGCAGCAGCAGCAGCAGTGAATGACAGTTCTTTTGGCTTCATATCTTTGCCAACATTAGGTGATGTCAGTGCTTCAGATTTTAGTCATCCTATTTGGTGCATTGTAGTATCTCACCATTGTTTTAACATATAATTCTCTAATGACATATGATAGTGAACATCTTTTCATATATTAGTATTTGCTCTTCGGACATCTTCTTTGGCGAGATGTCCATTCAGATCTTTTCTCATTTCTTAATTGGATTGTTCGTTTTCTTACTGATGAGTTTTAAGAGTTCTTTGTGTATTTGGAATAACAGTCCTTTATCAGATATATCTTTTGTAAATATTTTCTCCTAATCTGACTGGTTTTCTCATTCTCTTGATGTCTTTCACCAAGCCACTTTTTAAATTTTGAGTTTTGTTAAGACTATTTAATTTTTGTAATTTAAACTTAATACAATTATATCTCTGTAACTTGAGTTGTGGATGACCAGTTGATATAATGCTATGCTTTAATTAAATATTTAACATTCTTGATTTTGTCATCTTCATGAGTCAATATCATTTTTCTGGCTGCACACATTTTTATAAAACCTTGGAGCACATGTTGATCCTTTGAGTATGGGCCCTAACAGGTAAATTGGTTCTGTCTAACAGCAATGGCACTCTTGGCTTAATGCTCAGTCAATGCTGTAAAGCAACCATCAGAGTCTTTTAGGATTGGCACTGGTGATGATAAATGATTTGAGCTGAAAGAGCTCTTAAAGCTCATCAAATCCAATCCTTCAATTTTCTAATAAGGAAACCCAAGACCCAGGGAAAGGCAGTGACTTGCTGTGTCATTATTACCATCACCATTGTCTCCATCACCATCTACCATTTATCCAACACCTTCCAAGTGTATGTATCCAAGGCCACAGAGAATAATAAGACAGGCTCTTGCCTTCAAAGAGGGCTTCCTGGTGGCTCAGATGGTAAAAAATCTGACTGCAATGCGAGAGACCCAGGGCAGATGTCCTAGAGAAAGGAATGGTTACCCGTTCCAGTATTCTTGCCTGGCGAATTCCATGGACAGAGGGGCCTGGAGGGCTATATAGTCTATGGGGTCGCAAAGAGTTGGACCCAGCTGATCAACTAACATTTTAATTTATTTATTTTTGCCTTCAAACAGTTTGCAATCCGTTGAGATGATTGGTCATATAGTCAGTTAGTGGTCCAGCTCCGACTAGAGTTCAGGTCTTTCTCTAGATTCCCAAGGCAGTGTATGGCCCATACATTGTGGCCTCTATCAGCATGGTCACATGGGGGTGTGTATTCTTACTTGGTAGAGCGAATTAGCATGGTAGACCCTTACAGGAAATGATTATGTTCTTGATAGCAATGGTGATTCTGGCTCAATGTACAGGTGTTTGGGTGTGACTTGGACTGGATGCCAGACAAGATGAGTCATAAAAATGCCTAGGGAAGGAGTCCTTAGGCCTGGCTTGGATCAGGTGTCCATTTTGGGGCCAATCATCTGTGGCCATAAAGTCAATGAGAGTATGGAAATGCCTGCTGGAATCAAGTGGTTGGAGATGCAGGAGCAGTCTTCAAAAGGAGGGTGCTTTTCCCAGAAGGAGGAGGAGGAGCCAGGCAAAGCAACAAGCCAACTTCCTCAATCGTACAAGTTCATTCAAAATGACACTAACGATGTTTAAAGAGGAGAGAGGCTCTGCTCCATTGTGGATCAGCAATGGTATACTAGTCATCACATTTCAGATGGAAAGTGATGGGGTAGGCATTGGCAAAGGCCCGGGGGAAGCAAGCAAAAGGCAAAAGGCAAAGCCACACGTGGAAGGTAGTTAATTTTGTCTGCAGACTAAACTGGACAGAAGAAAGATGACAGTGAGTGGGAGGTGAGGTTTCAAAGTCAGTAAGGGGCTGTATCCTGGAGAACCAGATGCCAGAATCTGGGCTTTAATTTGTAGCCACTGGGGATATGGTTTGTCAGATAAAATACAAGATGTTTAGTTAAATCTGAATTTCAGATAAATAGCAAATAATATTTGCATAAATATACTTATATTGCTGCTAAGTTGCTTCAGTTGTGTCTGACTCTTTGTGATCCCATGGACTGTAGCCTGTCAGGTTACTCTGTCCATGGGATTCTCCAGGCAAGAATACTGGAGTGGGTTGCCATGTCCTCCTCCAGGGGACCCAGAGATGGAACCTCCATCTCTTAAGTCTCCTTCATGGGCAGGCTTATCCTAAACAGCATTAATTGTGTATCTGAAATTCAAATTTAACTGGCATCTAGCATTTTTATTTGCTAAATGTATCCTTCACAACTGGAGAGCCAATGAAGGGTTTTGAGCCAAGACATGCATGAAGCTGTTGATGGAGCTCAGACTCCAGCATCTCTTCTGTCTGGGGCCCAGAATCCAGGCCAGTGAAATCCGAGGTCCTTTACAGTGAGTCAAGCTTTGCCAGCTATCGGGTTTCCTTGGGTTCTCTGACTCTCCGGTTGTGGAGCGGGTGTTAAGTGCACTCTTTTTATTGTCTTAATGCTCTCGGCTCTGGAACATTCATCCTTTGTCACTGTGGTAACTCAATTGGAGCCCTAGAATTCAATTAGCCAGATGCCTCATTCCCTGGAGGATGACTCAGGAGTCAAAATCCCGAGGCTTGCTGACATCGCCCACGATTTATTCCCTCAGGGAGTATCTGGATAGAAACTAAGGCAGAGAGGAAGAGAAAGGAATCACGCATTTGCAAACGGTGGCCTGCTCTCCTACCCCTTGCATCCTTCCTCCATGGCGGCGCGGCCACAGGGCTGACGCATACAGCCTGGGCTCCCTGCACAGCTGTGAAGAAGGAGCTCATCAGCCTTCACAGCCAGGCCCCTGGGGGAGCTGTTAGGAGCACATCCAGGAGCCGACTCACTCGGGCAATTTTCACTTACAGCAGCACCAAGTCAGCTGGGAAAACACATCCTGTTCAAGGAGTAATTCAGGTGCCCCATCCTAGCTTCTCACTCCTCTCTTCTCACCCTTCACACCCTCCTCATGGCAGTACAATTAAAAAAAAAAAAAGAAAGAAAGAAAAAGATGGCATTTGAGATCTTACTCCAACAATCCTAGTAGGTGCCAGAAGCAGCCAGAAACTTCTTCTCTGAAGCCTCCACTTTGATTGCAGCTCCAGTGATTCCTTCCTCAGACGTCCAGGTGAAGGAGGACGGCTGAGGTCTCCTGGCCCCACGTCCCCTGGCCCTTCTCCAGCCTCTCACCACACACCACACCTATAGCATCCTGTCCACTGGGCTCCTGTGAGCACTCTTCTTTCAGCCTGGGGTCCACCACTTGCCCTCACCCACTTTCAGATCTCAGCTCACCCACTGGCTCCTCCAAAAGGGGGCCTTCTCTTCTCCCCTCACCCCCACCCCCAGAAGACTGTGCCCACTCTGTCATCCTCAGGACATTGCCCACCCCCCCACCACAACCTGTCAGTTTATATTCCTGTCCAAGTGATTGGGCTGCTCAAAGTTAGCGTGTGACCTTCATCTCTCTTCTCCAGGTGCTCAGCACCAATTTCAGACTAGTTTTAAAAATAATTCCAAGGATCTTCCCTGTTGGCCCAGTGGCTAAGACTCTGAGCTCCCAATACAGGTTCCATCCTTGATCAGGAAACTAGGTCCCACAGGCTGCAACTAAGACCTGGTGAAGCCAAGTAAATAAATCAGTTTAGTTCAGTTCATTTCAGCTCAGTCGCTCAGTCGTGTCTGACTCTTTGCGACCCATGGACTGCAGCATGCCAGGCCTCCCTGTTCATCACCAAATCGCAGACTTTACCCAAACTCATGTCCATCGAGTCGGTGATGCCATCCAACCATCTCATCCTCCGTCATCCCCTTCTCCTCCCACCTTTAATCTTTCCTGGCATCAGGATCTTTTCAAATGAGTTGACTCTCACATCAGCTGGCCAAAGTATTGGCGTTTCAGCTTCAACATCAGTCCTTCCAATGAATATTCAGGACTGATTTCCTTTAGGATGGACTGGTTGGATCTCCTTGCAGTTCAAGGGACTCCCAGGAGTCTTCTCCAACATCACTGTTCAAAAGTATGAATTCTTTGGCACTCAGCTTTCTTTATAGTCGAACTCTTACATCCATACGTGACTACTGGAAAAACCATAGCTTTGACTAGACGTACATATGTTGGCAAAGTAAAAAAAAAAAAAAATCATTGCAGAAGAGTATAAAGCAAAATTGGAGGAGGAAATGGCAACCCACTCCAGTATTCTTGCCTGGAGAATCACATGGACAGAGGAGCCGAGAGGGTTATGGTCCATGGGGTCGCAGAGAGTCTGAAGCAACTGAGCACTGAGCATAAAGCAAAATAAATAATGCTGTCTGCCGCTTCTCAGTCCTACTCCTCAGAGGCTTTTCTGGGTATTTCCTGTGTGAAGGAACATGGTATGTGGGCAAATCCCAGGCCACGTGATGCTCGATGTCCCAGGCTCTGCCTCTCGCTCTTTGTCGGTGTATCTTAGACAACTTTCCATGTCAGCACATGTGATCTGCCTCAGTTTCTATCGACGGGGTAACATACCATAATGTAAGTGTAGAAAAATGCATTTGCACAATTCTGTGTTCATGAATGTTTATTTTCCTCCCCTTGATGTTTAAAAGAATGCAGTATGGATATGCGTGTGGTAGATGCATAAAGGTGCATAAAGTAATGTACTCTTTTCTGCTCTTGTGCAGGGGCACTTGTAAGTTAAATTCCTAGAAATGAAACTGATAGGACATAGAAAAGGTATTTGGAACTCGTCAGATGCTTTGCAAAAAGATGGCAACTTATTAAATTCCTATGTACAGTGTTTTCCTTTTTCTAGAAACTCTTACCATCATGAGGCATAATCAACCTTTGTGATTTTTGTCTGTAGGAAAAATATAATTCACTGTTCTGATTGGAACTAGTTTGTGTGTGTGCTCAGTTGCTAAGTTGTGTCTGACTCTTTGTGACCCTCTGAACTGTAGCCCATCAAGCTCAGACTCTGTCCATGAGATTTCTTAGACAAGAATACTGAAGTGGGTTGCCATTTCCTTCTCCAGGAACTAATTTAATTATGACTAAAGTAGCATTTTTTGGTAGTTTGATTATTTCTATTTCTTTTTGAAATGAACTGCTGAGTTATAATGTCCTTTGACCACTTTCGTATTTATTTTTCGCTCTGACACTGATTTGTAAAAGTCTTTTATATTTTGAGGAAATCGGTCTGTTTTCATACATAAAATTTCTTCAGTTTGCTGTTTAATTTATTTCTTCTTTCTCCCTTTTTTGGAGCTCTCATAAGTTATTATTTTTTATTCCTTTCTTGTTTATCTTTGCCACACAAATTTTAAAATATAATAGTGAAATCTGTTCATCTTTTCTGGCTTCTGAGAATATAAACTCACTAAAAAGAAGTGAATAAGGGACTTCCCTGGGTGTCCAGTAGTTGAGAGTCCTCGCTTCCAATGCAGGGGACGCAGGTTCGATCACTAGTCCGGGAACTAAGATCTCACATGCTCCTCAGTGTGGCCAAAAAATAAAAAGTGAATACACGAAAGAAAAAGCACACACCTGTAGCACTCATTGTTTGTACCCTCCACATATAGTGAGGGTCCTGAGTATGAAGAAGAAGTCAGCCTGGGCCTCAGGGCCAGTCTGGTTAGAGGCCGGAGAGTCTGGGGAGCAGTGGCCCAGTGCCCAGGCCTCAGCCCGAGGGGACTGTGGCATCACAGGGCAGACACCTGGTGGACTTCCACTGACACCTCCTTCTGCCATTGCTTATAGCCCCCGGGGCTCAGGGCTGGGAATGGGGGAAGGGCACTGCGCTATGCCTTCAAGTCCACGATGGTGGTGTCGTGGTCCGGGCAGCACACAGTGGGTCTGGCAACTTCCAGGACTGCTGCCCATTCAGCTCTCTTGTGTCCTGGGCCTGGGATCTTTCCTGCCGACCTCCCTCCTGCACAGGTGCCCTCTAGCCCCTCGTCTTTCCACACGGGTGCTTTTCGGTGTCCTGACTCCAGATTTGCCCCAGCCCCTGCCAGCCCCACCCTGCTCTTGCCTGCCAGCCCCCAGCCTGCCTCCCCCCACCCCAAGGTGTCAGGTCCACACCAAGACCCCAGGGAGATTCCCCCCACATTCTCCTGGTGAGTGTATATTCTTCATACGATGAAACTACCACTGACTGGCTGTCTGCCATGTGCTAGACTCTGCTTGATGCTGTACACCTCAGTTCGGCTTAGTCGTGTCTGACTCTTTGCAACTCCATGGACTGCAGCACACCAGGCCTCCCTGTCCATCACCATCTCCCGGAGTCTACTCAAACTCATCTCCATTGAGTCTGTGACACCATCCAACCATCTCATCCTCTGTCATTCCCTTCTCCTCCTGCCCTCAATCTTTCCCAGCATCAAGGTCTTTTCAAATGAGTCAGTCCTTCACAACAGGTGGCCAAAGGATTGGAGTTTCAGCTTCAGCATCAGTCCTTCCAATGATTATTCAGGACTGATTTCCTCTAGGATGGACTGGTTGGATCTCCTTGCAGTTCAAAGGACTCCAAAGAGTCTTCTCCAACACCACAGTCCAAAATCATCAATTCTTCGGTGCTTAGCTTTCTTTACAGTCCAACTCTCACATCCATACATGACTGCTGGAAAAACCATAGCCTTGACTATACAGACTTTTGTTGACAAAGTAATGTCTCTGCTTTTTAATATGCTATCTAGGTTGGTCATAACTCTCCTTCCAAGGAGTAAATGTCTTTTAATTTCATGGCTGCAGTCACCATTTGCAGTGATTTTGGAGCCCCCAAAACTAAAGTCAGTCACTGTTTCCACTGTTTCCCCATCTATTTGCCATACCGGATGCCATGATCTTAGTTTTCTGAATGTTGAGCTTTAAGCCAACTTTTTCACGCTCCTCTTTCACTTTCATCAAGAGGCTCTTTAGTTCTTCTGCACTTTCTGCCGTAAAGGCAGTGTCATATGCATATCTGAGGTTATTGATATTTCTCCCAGCAATCTTGATTCCAACTTGTGCTTCATCCAGCTCAGTGTTTCTCATGATGCACTCTGCATAGAAGTTAAATAAGCAGGGTGACAATATACAGCCTTGACGTACTCCTTTTCCTATTTGGAACCAGTCTGTTGTTCCATGTCCTCCTTTACAGTCATCAACAGAGTTCTCAGAGCATTGTGTCCTCATTTCATTAACCAGGAAGCTGAGGATCAGGCAGATGAAGCCAGCCTAAGATCTCACCTCCTTCAAGGGGCGGGTCCCAACCCTGACCCACTCTATCTCTACACTTGGGTCACTGAGGCTCCTCTGGTATCAAGCTCCACTTGTAGAATGAACTTCCCTCCAGGGCCCGNCCTTTACAGTCATCAACAGAGTTCTCAGAGCATTGTGTCCTCATTTCATTAACCAGGAAGCTGAGGATCAGGCAGATGAAGCCAGCCTAAGATCTCACCTCCTTCAAGGGGCGGGTCCCAACCCTGACCCACTCTATCTCTACACTTGGGTCACTGAGGCTCCTCTGGTATCAAGCTCCACTTGTAGAATGAACTTCCCTCCAGGGCCCGCTGTGGGCCCGCCCCCAGGGAGACCCGTCAGTCCAACCACTCTGGCCCACCCCTGAGCCACCCACTGCCTTCTGGAGGGAGGTGGAGTTTGGAGGGTTACTTCACCTCTGTTCCTACAGCTTTTGCAAATGTCGTAAACAACGAGAGGGAAAAAGCATCCAGTTCTCTCCCAATGGCTTGGCTCCTCCAAAGTGAGAAATGCCAGACCTTTTGTAACCCTGAAAGACAAAGTGCTGTACCACCTCAGAGGCCTTTCCGGCCGGATCACACTGCTAGGGAACCAGCTCTTCACCTACCACCCACCCCCCAGACACCTCGTCCTCCAGAAGGTACAAATGTGGGGAGATTTCCCAGGAAAGAGCTGCTGTAGCATCTCAGGTGGGCCTCCCTCCTGAGGCCTGCCAGACTCAAGGCCTTCTGGAGGCGTAAAGCTGAGCTAATGAGCTCCTTTCCCACCTTTTATCTTAAAAAAGTGTTTCGTCATGGAATGAAGCAACAGGTGAACACATTATTATGAAAGAAAGTGAAAGTGTAAGTCTCTCAGTCGACCCTTTGCAACCCCAAGGACTGTAGCCCGGCAGGCCCCTCTGTCCGTGGGATTCTCCAGGCAATAATACTGGAGAGGGTTGCCATTTCCTCCTCCAGGGGATCTTCCTGACCTAGGGATCAAACCCACATCTCCTGCATTGCAGGCAGATTCTTTACCATCTGAGACTCCAAAGAAGCACTATATTATCATAATCAACTCGAATATCAATAGAAACTTAAAGTTTCCCAGAAGATATTACTGACGGTATGGTATGTATCATACATCTATAACTAATTCTTATTTATAACTTACTAATTTCAAATTATAATTACAAACAGTGTGGTTGTATGTGTCATATACATCATACATATATTTTTAACATAAATGCTATAATGCTATAGTATATAAAATACTATTATCCTGTGACTTTTTACATTTTAATTTTTACATGTTAAACTTGAATTGGAAAAATTCCACGTGAGAATATGCAGTTCTGCTTCATTTTTTCTAATGTTGTTCTGGGATATTTTACAGTATTATTAACCATCATTTTGGCTTCCTAGGTGAGCCAGTGGTAAAGAATCCTTCTGCCAATGCAGGAGATGCAGGAGACCTTGGGTTTGATCTCTGGGTTGGGAAGATCCCTGGAGGAGGAAATTACAGCCCACTCTAGTATTCTTGCCTGGAAAACCCCATGGACAGAGGAGCCTGACGGGCTACAGTCCATGGGGTCACAAAGAGTTGGATACGAGTTACCCACTAAGCACACATGTGACCGTCATTTTAAAAAACTTAGCTTGGTGGTTCTCAGATTGTGGTCCTTAAATGTCTAGGGAAATCTAAAAAGCTGCAGGAAGCCCTTGAAATCAAAATTATTGTCACACCAAGACTAAGATGTTCTACTGTTTTCTCTGTGCTGACAGTTGCCCTGAGGATGCAAAAGCACTGCTGGGTAATGTGCTGGTGCCTTAGCACAAATCGGAGCAGCCAGAGACCCCAAACTGTTCTGGTGGCTGTTGTTCACCACCCTGCACTCACAGGGGAAAAAGAAGCCACTTTCACTTCAGAATGTCCCCCACGTGGTAGTAGAAATTATTCATTTTATTAAGTCTCAATCTTTAAAGACAGGCCTTTTAGCATTCTGTGGAAGGAACTGGGAAATAACAGTAAGGCACTTTTAGACATACTGCAACACCGCGGTCATCTGAAGAAAAGTGTGTGTGTCATGGAGTTGCAAGCTGAATTAGTGGCCTTATCCGCAGAAGATCATTTTTACTTGAAAAGAACAACTGGCAGGCAGGAGATGATTATTCTGACTTGGATGTTTGGCAAACATTTCCACAAAAATGAACAAAGTGAGCCTGTCACCTCAAGGAAAGCAACTGACAGTCTTTGTTGCCAGTGAGAAGATTCAAGTTTTCAAGTGAAACTGTAGAAATTAGAATTTGGAAAATTTGTATCTGCCACCTTAAGCTTGATAGCCTGTCAGTACTTAAACACTGATGAGCTGTGGTTAAAGATTAATGTGAGTTTTTAAAATATTATATGTTGAAATATGTCAACATTAGGAAAGAGCTGTGTAACTCAATGAACCAATATTTTCCAAACAACAAATACATTGTTACAAAATCATGCATGGATAAAAGATCTGTTCAAAGTACAAGACAGAACAATGGATTTTCATGTAACAGAGTATAAAAAGGGTATTGATATGGATTCAGATTCCACATGGCAACTATCTGCAAGAATCCACCGCTTGTTCCCACTGGCTACCTACGTTACATACAGTAACGTGTATGTTTCCACGCTACTCTCTCAGTTCATCCCACCTTCTCTGCCCGCACTGGGTCCACAAGTCTATTCACTGTGTCTGCATCTCTGCTGCTGCGCTGCATATAGGTTCATCAGTACCATCTTTCTAGATTCCACATACACGTGTTAATGCACTTAGTTTTTCCTTTTCTGACTTACCTCACTTTGTGCAATAGGCTCTAGGTTCATCCACCTCATTAGAATCGACTCAAATACATTCTTTTTTTATGGCTGCGTAATATCGCATTGTATATATGTAGGGAACACAAACCCAGTGCTCTGTGACATCCTAGAGGGATGAGATGGGGGAGGGGGAGATGGGAGGGAGGTTCCAGAAGAAGGGGACAATTGTATACCTATGGCTCTCTGGTAGCTCAGCTGATAAAGAATCCGCTTGCAATACAGGATACCTGGGTTTGATCCCTGGGTTGGGAAGATCCCCTAGAGAAGGGAACAGTTACGCCTGCAGTATTCTGGTCTGGAGAATCCCACAGATGGAAGAGCCTGACAAGTTACAGACCATGAGGTTGCAAAGAGTCGGACACGACTGAGTGACTTTCGGATGGCTGAGTCATGATGATGTATGGCAGAAACCAACACAAAGTAAAGCAATTATGCTTCAATTAAAAATAAATAAAAATTTTAAAATGTAATGGAATATACATGAACTGTTTTTCCTAAGAGAAAATGAGCCAAATTACACACTCAAATAACCAAAGAAAAAAGTTAAAGAAAGAAAATATACCAGATATAGCAAATATACCAAAATGATACTTCTGGTAGTTAATTTATAGACAGTTTCAGTATTCTTTTCAGTGTTTTATATATATGTATATATTCTCTATTAAAATGTTTTATTAACAGAGAATGTGTTGCTTATATAATCAGAATGTTTTCGCACGAGCAGTAATATTATGCCAGAAAAATAGAAAATGCATGCAAGCACTAAAGAAAAAAATGCAAAGTAAAATTATCTGTAATCCTACCTCTCAGAGGCAATTATATATATAAAAAAGAACCTACCACTTGTTGAGACTTTAATGTTGAAGAATATCCACAATTCTCTGGAAAAAAAGATTAACATATTCCTCTTTTTAAACTATGTATCCAACTATCCTTTGAATAGTTCAACCAAACCCATATATCACAATGGATTGAGTGCAAAGTGGCATAAGGATCAAGCTGTGAACAGTGTCACCTTCCCACTAAATATTTTTGTTTGAAGTGTGCAATTGTTTTCCACAAAAACATTTACAGTAATGGGTAACTATTATTTAAAATTTATTAACAGATATTTTTAAACTTTACCAGTTTTAATTTCCAGTAGAGTTAATATGGATAGATGAAATGGAAATGGTCATCGCTCAGTCATGTCCAACTCTTTGCGACCCCATGGACTATAGCTTCTGACCATGGAATTCTCCAGACCAGAATACTGGAGAGGGTAAGCCATTCCCTTTGCTAGGGTATCTTCTGGATCTAGAAATAGAACTAGGGTCTCCCTAATTGTGAGCAGATTCTTTACATCTGAGCCACCAGGGAAGCCCATGGATATATATCATCCACATAATTTAAAGCTCTGTGGGTCTGTTGATGATTTTTAAGAGCATAAAGATGTCTTGAGACCAAAAATTGAAGACTGTTGCTGTATATAACAAGCTGTTAGACCTGGAGGCTAGTAGTTTCACTCAACCTTCCTTTGGCCAGAACAGGCAGCTCAAGGTCATTCAAGGACTAAAGATCTATCTGTCTCTGTATCTGGCAGATTCTCATCAATACCCAACACACACATACTCCTGACTTCCTCTGTCCTGAAAAACCAGATAAACACGTTTGTCTAAGTATAAATCCAAGTTCCCAAGGTGGCCCCGACTCCCTGGAGCATGGCGGCTCTGAGGGGGCTGGGGGCCCTCCCAAATCAGGCCTCAGTCTGATGTCACTGCTCATTCCAGCAGGCAGAGAGAAATTTCATGGAAGAAACGTGGTCCACGAGAGATTCAGAATTTACATTCGTGCAGATCTGTCCGGACCTACCTGGGAGGAGAGCAGTGACGCTTCAGAGCTAATCCTGGTGGATTCCTGCGAGGAGTCTGGAAGGGACACCAGCCTCTGCGCAGGCTCAGAGGAGCTGCTGCTCCAGCTGCAGAGGCCTGAGCTGAAATTCAGGCATACTGGCGCACAGATGGACAGAGAAACGTGCACAAATTCAGGTGTTTTTTCCTCTCTCTCTCACATATACACATGCACCCACAGGACTTAGCCACATAAATACACATGCACGTTTTAATTTCACCCCCCACCCCTACCATCAGGTTTAACTACACACCCGTGGACAGACAGACACACGCACTCAGAGTTACAGTTGTAAGCTCAACACACACACACCGCTATTCCAAACACCTGCCATTCCCAGCTTAATCGTGGGGAACCAGCCAGGAATGAACGGAGCAAACAGGGCTGGGGCCACTCCCTGCCCAGAACAGTGGGCACTCCGTCCAGGAAGCCGAGAGTCTGTAAGCTGTGGTCTCGCTATTCCTTGTGGGACTGACGTATGGAAGAAACCACATCTTTTTCTCCCTGAAGAGCCAAGTGCAGTAAGATCTGTTTTCACAGGAGCTGTAACTCGTCCATTCCACTGCACTGAGTCCTGGGTGGGAAGTGCAGGGGCAGCCCATGCCCCGGAAAGCACAGGCTTTAAGGGCAGGTGCTGGTGAGGAATGACGAGAGAGCTGGAGGAATATGCTGAAACTGTGAGGTGGGGAGAAGGGGTCACACAGGATGGACCAGAAGGCAGGTCTCCCCAGCCTGGTGCCCAGCACTGCCGAGGATACAGATCACTCTCACCATGTCTTCTGGCATCCTCGTGACCTCTGACCTCATGATTCAAGAGTGCTACACCCGGAACTCGACACACAGGTCCTGGGAGCCAGCGAGAGGCTGAAAGGCTGTTTCAGGAAGTTCAAATAAAAGAGGGAAGCTGCTAGATTAATAAGGTTGCCCTGTCTTGTGAAGGAGCTACGTGGAGATTCAAGTTCTTGGCATTAAAAGGAAAATTACCGTGTACTTCTATGCAGACTCACGTGTAGCAGCGGGAATGATCTGGGCTTCAAATTTTGAAAGCCCCAAGGTGGACACCTCTGTGGTCTCACGTGGCAAACAGAGGTAAGGTTTACAAGGACCCAGGCTCGCTTTGTCTCTCTGCTCTGCTATTCTTTGCCCTCAGATGAGCTCCTCGCGGTAAAGCTGTGATGTACCAATTGTCACATTCTCATGACAATGTCTAGGGAGTTTTCTGCCCACATACTTTGTTTTTTCCTTTTAATCCTGGAGGAGCCTTCCCTGGAAGCCCCCGGCAGACTTCCTTTCGTCTTTTATTTATATATTTTAAATATTATTTATTTGGCTGTATTGGGTCTTAGTTGTGGGAGGCAGAATTTCCTTTGCATCTTTTGTTGTGGCACAGTAGTTGTGGTTCAGTAGTTGTGGCATACGGGCTTAGTTGCCCCAGGGCATGTGGGATCCTGCCCAACCAGGGATCCAACCTGTGTCCCCTGCATCGGCTGGTGGATTCTTAACCACTGGACCACCAGGGAAGTCCCCCCTTCCTCTTTTATTGGTCAGAACCCCCAGAAGACCTACACTGAACAGTGATTAGGAGAACGACATCATTACCACGATCCCGATGCCCCGGTGCCAGGGGCTGACGGCTCACCAGAGTGGGTGCCAGCAGAACTAGACAGAGGAAGGAGAGTCTGGAAGCTTCCAAAAGGGGCTCCCACACCACCTGGCACACCTCCTTCCTCTCAGAAACACCCCAAGGTTGATAGAGCGGGAAGTTGTGTTTATAGGTCATTTCCTTGTAATCTCACAAAAGCCATAATAACATCGTCATCTGAACAGTGGGCATCACAGAAGAGTAAAGAGATGGGTCCACAGTCCCCAAGCCCAGGGCTTTCTGCCTCCTCATGTGGTAGCTGCAGGCTCCACATCATGCCCTATCCTGCCCTTGAGAGGAGACCAGGCAGGAGGCTGGGTCAGGAGGTGGGTTGCAGCAATGGGCCTGGCTGAGTCCGGGCCCCATCAGTGCTCAGATGAAAGCCCTCTGCTCTTAGCCTCGGTGACCCCATTCACACAGGGAGGGGTCAGACTCTGAGACCTGGAAGATTCCTTCCAGCTCAAACATCCTTTGATTTAATACCTTCTAAAAGAGATCTGGGGCCCTCCAAAAACAAAAACAAGAAAGAACTCAGTGCATCTGTGGCTTGTCAGTGTGGAGGCCCCACGACAGGCCTCCGAGGGCTTCAGCTCCACCTATTTTGGGCTCATGATTTCATCCTGAGGCCCGTGCCAGGCCCTGTGGTTTCTCATCTTTCCATCCCGGTCTGGATGACAAAATGACTAAAAATACCGAGCTCCCACAGGCCGGCCACCCGGCCAACGCCCTCCCTTGAGTCAGTCGTGTTCGGTGCGAGGTGTGCCTTGGCGGTGGGGGCCCAGGACCGGCCCCACATGGCAGTTTTGACGCCCGGCAACCCCACTCCAGTCCCTCCGTGTGGCAGGTGTGGGGCGGGGGGCTCTGCTGTACTGCTTCCTGCTCTGCAGTTGGGCGAACTTGGCCTGTCAGGAGCTCCTGGACCTCAGCTTCCGCATCTGGAAGATGGGGATAACGTTTCCAACGTATAACACTGGTGAGAATTGAAGAGAGGCTGGGGGGAGAGCCCAACCCAGACCGAGGGCTTGATCTGTGCTAGACCCCACTTGCGCTGGCTGTCCTCTCCGCTAGGTCCCGCTTGGAGGGTTCAGACCCCGATACCTGGCTCTCCCTCCAAATCTGATGTGAGCGAGGTGGGCTGCGGACGGGAAGCCCCTCCCCCTTAGCTGCTCCCTGAGCTGATGAACTCTGTGAGGAGGGAGGTGCCGAGGGCAGGCAGCTGATGGCTCTGCTGCGGTTTGTGCACACGGTCTCCCGTGCCAGAGCCTGGACACCTCCACCTCCCTCCTCTCTGCTGAGGGTTCTGGGAGGCCTGCTGGAAGTGGGGACTAAAGATGAAATAAAAGGCAGTAGGATGCCTGAGCACAGGTGAGACTCAGAGTAGGAGAGTTTGGAAATATCTCCTCAGGCTCCACAAGGAGCCCTGTGGCCTGGGGCTCTTAACCTCTCAGACTCTCGGTTTTGTCTTCTGGATAAAGAGAAAGATTAAAACGCCTGCCTTATACATCCCTAATGCTTTCCTGGTGGCTCAGACAGTAAAGAATCTGCCTGCAATGCAGGAGATCCGGATTTGATCCTTGGGTTTGGAAGATCCCCTGGAAAAGGGTCTGACAACCTACTCCAGTATTCTTTCCTGGAGAATTCCATGGTCAGAGGACCCTGGTGGGCTACAGTCCATGGGGTCACAAAACATCCCTAGAGGAGGTGAGGATCAGAAGGGGTGAGTCTGGAGTGAGAGCATACTAGGGACACATACACATTTATTTTGTCACTTACAGCCTGAAGACAGCCTTAAAAAGACTTACACACACACACACACAACAGGTTTGAGGTCAAATTTAGTCAATATTTTGTCTATGACACTAATCCAACAAATATTCAGAGCACCCAAAGGATGTCAGGCCAGGACAGTTGGACCTGGGGCTGAACAGGTGTGTGTGACCACTGTTCATAAATGAGGCCGGGCTGGAAACTCGCCACTGCTTGCCACTGAGTTCTGCTCATGGTCCTCAGGGGTGGGACTTGAGAGGTTTCTGGGTTCTCAATGGTCCCGGCCCTCTGCACTGCAGGCTGCTTCCAAGAATGTAATTTAGCATCTCAGCCTCCAAAAGAAGACTCCATGCCACTGCCTGTGCCCCTCTGTGCCGCCCAGGGCTCTCCATGTGGCCATTACTCACCAGGGCAAAAACGCTCAGCCACCCAACTCTCTCCAGTGCTTTCAGTTTTATGCCCTGGATCTACTAAGGGGTCCGGTTGCTCTAAAGCCGCAGTCCCCAACCTTTCTGGCACCAGGACCGATTTCGTGGAAGACGAGTTTTCCACAAGGTGGGGATGGTTTGGGGATGATTTGAGCACATTACATTCACTGTGCACTTTATTTCTATTACTGTCATGTCAACTCCATCTCAGATCATCAGGCATTAGACTCTGGAGGTGGGAGACCCCTGCTTCTAGATGGTTGGTTGTGAAAACACAACAGGACTCCGGGCCCCTCCTCCGAACAGCCATGCCCAAACTCGTTCCCCAAGAATGTGGTGTGGCTTCTGTGTCTCAGACACACACATGCACACTCACTGTTTCATTTTCCAGCCTGGACACTCTCCTGACTCATCACTCCCTGCTCTGCTGGAACATGGGAGCCCTCCCCACACTCGCTCTTTCCCATTGACCTGTGATGCAATTTTGCATAGATCAAGCCACTCTTAATATTATTAGACCACAGAGACACTTTCTATAGCTAAAAAAAAATATGTGGTGAGCTATGACTCTTTTTCCTTCTTTATAGAGTGCAGTTATGCTTGAAGTTAAACACTGTCTTGTTTCATAGCCTGATTTTCTGTGTGTTTATTGCCAATTCCACTCCAGGCGTTTTGCCAGTTGCTGAAGGCCCTCCTGAGAATTTAGGTGTGTCTGGGGCTCTCTTGGATTCATCTTCATGGAGAAGCCTGTCTCCCCAGCACTTCCTCACCACTGAGACCAGGACTCTCCACCCCTTGTCTGGAGCTCAGCTGCTGCCCGACCTCTGTCTTGCCCTCTCTGGGGAAACTCCCCTGGCTGTTCTTCTGTGTCGAGTCACCTGCTTCCTGGGTCCGGCAGCCTCTTCCTTCTTGGGTTAGTCCTCCTTTTAAGAGGGACCACGTTCTCTAGAGGTTTCTGAGAAGGGAGTTCTCTGGGTATTTTTGAATTCTTGTGTGTCTGGAAACGTTCTGAGTTTTAACCTCTCATCTGACAAGGAGTTTCACTGTTTACAGAATTCTAGATCATATCACCACCCACCACCTCTTGAGTTTTGAAGGGTCTTCTAGCTTCCAGTCTCTCTGTAAGAACCCAAACTTGTGCCTCCCTATGTGAAGGCGGCTTGCTTCCCCTCCCGGAAGCTGGCAGAAACTTCTTGGCCACAGTGTCCTGAAACGTGGCAGTGTTCTGAAATGTCATGGTGATGGGAGTGGTGAGATCTGAACAAACAGGTGAGAGCAGCCACTCACCAGGGCTCCTTTCTCCAGAGAAGACATTTCCGGTCCCTCCTCACCCCACCCCCACCCCCCAGGGCAAAGACTCAACTCTCTGCTTCAGGCAGGGGGTGTGGGGACAAGGCCTTGGCATTCGGAGTTTGCTCATTTACTTAATCCCAAAGTTTGCGATGAGACCTTGGAGCCTCCAGTCCAAAGGGTCACTCTGCCTTTTCCCAGAGTGTACATCTCCTATCTCCCCTGCAAAGTGTCCATCAGTGAGGTGCGGAGGGGACCTCAGGACCCACCTTCTTCTTTGGCTACTTTAGGTTATCCTTCTCATTTCTGCCACTCCTTTACCCTGAGTTCCAAAAAGGTCAGATACTTCTGGTTCCTTGACAGTTCTCTCTCCACTGGTTGATTCTCAGTTTTCTTCGCTGTGGGTTTGAGATTTCACTTTGGGGGATCTGTGAAGTTAGTTCCACTCTTCCATTTGCTTTCTAGCTTCTCAAACATTGTTGTGGTCTGCTCCCCTGGCACGTGTGCGTGCGTGTGTGTGTGCACACACACATACGTGACTCTCTTTACTGCAGCTCTGGTGGGGTTTGGGAGGGATGGGACTAGATGTTCAATCTGCCATCTTTCCCAGGTAGTCTGGTTTCAACAACATGAGCAAAGTCTAGCAGCCTTAGGGCGTGGAGTTCATGCCACTAAGCACACAGGGGTTTTTCCACCCCAGAGATAGTGGGATCCTTTTGAGGTCAGGGAAGCAGTTTGAAGAGAATCTGAGAAGGAAGGAAGTGCGTAACTGTTGTAGGTCCTTGAGAAAATCCTAGCGGGGTGCAAGTAGGAGTGGCAGAGACCCCAAGCAGACTGGGGAGAGCCTACTGGTGAGCACACACTAGAAAACCTAGCAGAGCCAGCCCCACCTCAGGCTGAGGCCAGCGGGACAGAGGCAGGCCTGGAGCTGGCCAAGTGGGATGTAAGCTCTCCCGGAAGGTCGGTAATCCTCAGAGAGAGGGAAAAGGGAACTCCAGAATCAGAGTCATGAAGCTCTCAGGGCTGGAAGGCCTTTAAGAATTACTTTCTTCAGTGTTCCCATTTTAGGAAAGGGGATTCTGGAGTGTGGGGAGGAAAAGGGGCTTGTCCCAGGCCATCTGGTCAGGGCAAGACAGTGTTCCTTCTACAATGCCTTTAAAGACAGTTAAAAAAATTTTTTTTTAATATATGGACCATTTAAAAGTCTTATTGAATTTGTTACAACGTTGCTTGTTTCATGTTTTTGGGGTTTTTTGGCTGCGAGGCACATAGGATCTTAGTTCCCTGACCAAGGATGGAACCCATGCCTCCTGCACTGGAAGGCAAAGTCTTAACCACTGGCCTACTAGGAAGTCCTCAAGACACCTGATGGAGAGTCCTAACTGTTTATTCACCCAGAAGTCCTGTCCCTGACCTGTTCCTCTCCTGTTCTGATCTGCTCAGCTAGAGCTTCCTTGAAGCCTTTTGAATGAAGACTATCTTTGCCACCAACTGTCTTGAGCTTATCTCGGGTGGTCATGTGACCGAGCAAGGGGCCATTTGAAGTGGACGTTAAGGTTGAAGGAGGAGTTCACCACTCGGAAGAGAAAGGACATTCTCAGCAGAGATTGTACCAAGATGCCCCAGATGCCCAGATGTGGGTGTAGAGATGTGAGAGGTTTGCTGAATGACAGAATAAATACAGGCAGAACCAAGCCACAGGGGCGGCTGCTGAGGAGGCGGCCGGGCCGTCTGCGCCTGGTGGCAGCTGGTAGACTCGGGCCTCAGACCTCAGTCCTCTGGGCCGCCAGCTGTGGCGCCCACTGGCTGGTATTTGTGGAACAGGCTCCACGACGTTGCCAGGGAAACGAGGCATCCTGTCACCACCGTTCACCACCGCTGGGCTGCCAACACCCACCACGCCCAGCTCAGAGGCTTTACTTGGCCCCTTTCTGCCAGAGTCACATGTACATGAGCTTTTATGTCGTGGGTTTGCTCACTGGGGTGGGAGTGCTGCCTGGAGTGAGGGCATTACCTTTGGTGTCTGAGCGCCACCCACCCATGGCTCTTGGCACTGAGTTCTGGGCAGCTAGTTCCAGGGACTTCCCTGGTGGCTCAGATGGTAAAGAATCCGCCTGCCAATGCAGGAGACATGGGTTCGATACCTGGGTCCAGAAGATCCCCTGAAAGAGGGCATATCAACCCACCCCAGCATTCTTGGCTGGAGAATCCCATGGACAGAGGAGCATGGCGGACTACAGTCTATGGAGTCGCAGAGAGTTGAACACGACTGAATGACTAACACATGTGCACAATTTCAGGGAAGATTTGGGTCATTGACTGTCAACACCCATTTGGTGGGGCCCCCGAGTACCCCTTACTGCTTCCTGTTTTGACTGATGCCCTTTCTCACCAGGATACAGACACAGATGACCTGCCTACATGGGAAGACCAGTGGGAAGGGTAACTAGCAGATGATGCCCAGAGCTAGGAAGCTAAGTGCCCTCTGCAACCTCCCCATCCCACTTGGTTCAGCTCACTGGTCTCTCAGGAGCAGCCTCATTTCTGCCCAGCGGTCAAGACCAGGGCAGCAAAAAGGGCCAGAACTGGGAATCTGGAGACAGAGGTTAAATCCTGGCCCACTGTGGAGAGCCTGTGTGGCCTCGGGTAGAGGGAGGGGCTCCTGAGTGCCGTCCACCACCTGCCACCCCTGGGCTCCAGGAGCAGGCGAGGATCGGGAGCAGGAAACCTCCTCCAGAGACACTCTGGGATCCTGGAGTGGGACGAGAAAAGTAGTTCTAGGGGGAGTTTGCTGACATTTCTAGAAATTCTCAAGTTTAGACAGACTAAGACTGGGAAGGTGGGCCTGCCCTGCTGCTGGGGAGGATGGCGGCTGCAGAGTGGGAAGGAGAGACACGAGCCCTGCTTCTCGCCAAGTGCTGTCCCGGCGAGGGCCCCACTCCTCTGTGGCCTCCCGTCTGTTCAGGAGAGGGCCTGGTGTATTGCCTGTGCCGGGCGCAATCGTGATGTGTGTGTTCCTCCCACCTGCCGTGCGGGGGGGTGTGCACTGTCAGTTATTCCTGGGCCCTCCCCCACCCCTCAATGGGTAAAATCCACACTGGGTCAGGCTGAGACGTCCCCTGGCCCAGCTGCACAGCCCACCCTGAGGCCCCGCTGCCTCTGAGCCTGCTGCCCGGGGCCTGGGACCTTGAGGCCAGCCTCCCTGGATGCCCCCTCGTGAGGGTGACGGTCTTCCAGCAGGTTTAGAACCCCACAGTCCTTTGACGCCCCCCCCCTGCTCTCCAACCCTCCCTGGCCTCCAGGGTCCCCCTTCTCTTCAACCTCCTCCAGCCTTAGGGTCCCCAGGAAACCAAGGACAGGGAGGAGGGGACTTGGGGGCCTGTAACAGAGGCCTCCAGAACTTGGGACCTAGGAGGCTGGCTTTTCTGTTGGGGAGGGGCATGGAAGTCATGCAGGGGGAAAAGTCCTTATTTTCAGCCCCAGAAACTCTTTCTGAGATGCCATGCCAAAGGCCACGGGATTTAGAGACCAACTCTCTTGCCTCTTCCACTTTCTGGCTCTTTTCTAAAAGTTTTTAATGTAGCTTTTGTCCCACAGAACCATCAAACACCACCATGCAGCCACCATGGAGCAAGATGTTCATCTCTTGCACTGGTTAGTTTATTCATCAAATATGTACTGATGTCCGTTGGATACAGGGTAAGGAGAACACAGAAAAGGAGAGGCAGGGCCTGCCCTTGGGGAGCTTCTGGTCTAGACGGGACACAGGTAAGTCATAGGGGAGTTTGGTGAGTTAGAGAGTAGCATGTCCATGTGTGTGCAGGTGTGTGTGCAGGTGTGTGCAGGTGTGTGTACAGGTGTATGCAGGTATGTGTACAGGTGTGTGCACATAGGTGCAGGTATGTGTACAGATGTGTGTACACATGTGCAGATCTGTGCAGGTGTGTGTACAGGTGTGTGCATGTGTGTGTACAGGTGAGTGCAGGTGTGTGTGTACAGGTGTGTGTACACATGTGCAGGTGTGCATGGAGGTGTGTGTACAAGTGTGTGCAGGTGTGTCTACAGGTGAGTGCAGGTGTGTGTATGCAGGAGTGTGTACAGATGTGTGCAGGTATGTGCAGGTGTGTACAGGTATGTGGAGGTGTGTGTGCACAGAGAGAAGGTGGATGCCTGTTAACGTGGAGGGGGTCCCAGGAGGATGTTGTGGTGCTCTCTGCCCTGGCCCTCGGGGACAATCTCTGGGGCTTGGCGGCTGTCCTGTTCATCTTCAGTGGGAAGGAGAGGTGGGTGGGGGCTGAGGAATAGGAGGAGATGGGAGAAAAGTAGCCGTTATGAGCACGTCCCTGCAGCAGGATGTGAAGTGGTTCGTTGTCCTGTTGATAAGCGGTGCTCAGGATGTGAACTTGGTCCTCAGGCTTCTCTCCACCGCTTCCCTTCGAGGCTGGAGGGGCCCGGAGGGTGGAGGGGCATGGGGAGGGAAGATGTTCCGCGGAGGAGAGACAGCCCCCCGGAGAAGGCTGGCCTGCACCCCCCAGGGTGCCTTCACGCTGCTGCCGCCTGGGGACCTGGCTCGCCTGTGAAGGAGGCTCCTCACCTCCAGGATGAGCCCCCTCTGCTCTGCCTTTCCTGTGCTAATGAATCCTGGATCCTTTAACCTTCCTCCCCAGCCTCTTTCTCTGAGCAGGTAAATCATTTTACATGCATCTCTGCTCCTCGGTTTGCCTGCTCCATCCAATAACGCAAACCTCGAAGAGCTGGCTTTGGTAAATGGCAGCTGAAGCGGAGAGGATTTGAACAACATTTTCAAATATCTGAGCCACACATCTCATAGTGCTTCCCACTGGGAAGGGGCCCCTCCTTCCTCTGCTTCCCGCCCCATCCCAGCCATGCAGGCGTTCCCATCACGACACTATTCACTCAGTATTCAATAGTCACTCACTGAAGCTGTGGAAGAAAAGTTATGACCAAACTGGACAGAGTATTAGAAAGCAGAGACATTACTTTGCCAGCAAAGGTCCATCTAGTCAAAGCTATGGTTTTTCCAGTAGTCATGTATGGATGTGAGAGTTGGACTATAAAGAAAGCTGAGTGCCAAAGAATTGATGCTTCTGAACTGTGGTATTGGAGAAGACTCTTGAGAGTCCCTTGGACTGCAAGGAGATCCAACCAGTCCATCCTAAAGAAAATCAGTCCTGGGTGTTCATTGGAAGGACTGATGCTGAAGCTGAAACTCCAAAACTTTGGCCACCTAATGTGAAGAACTGACTCATTTGAAAAGACTCTGATGCTGGGAGAGACTGAAGGAAGGAGAAGGGGATGACAGAGGATGAGATGGTTGGATGACATCATCGACTCAATGGACATGAGTTTGAGTAAACTCCGGGAGTTGGTGATGGACAGGGAGGCCTGGCATGCTGCAGTCCATGGAGTCGCAGAGTCAGATGTGACTGAGTGACTGAACTGAGCTGAAGCCGTCCTCTGTGACCATGGGAAGGAGTGAGGCTGCATATGGGAGACAGAAGAAAACAGATCATGCATAGTGGGACAGGGGCTGGGACAGAGGGACAGACTGATGATAGAATCAAAAGGTGGCAGAGAAGGGGACATTTGAATTGGGCCTTGAGTGATGAGTAGAAGTTTACCAGACAAACACAGAGCAAAGAAGACAACAGAGTGAGCAAAGCCAGAAAAGCAAGGGCTGTGTTTGGAAGACACGAGGGTAACCTTGTGTGTTGCAGCTCCGGGTCATGTGAGTTAGGAGAGGCAGCAAAGTCAAGTTTGCAGAAGCCTTGAGTGCCGAGCTAAGTAAATGACAGCCCTGCAGAGTGGTCAAGAGGGGCCCGAGTGACCCCTTTCATTTGGACTTCACTGTGACTTATTATTCCTTGGTGATGACACATTCTGTTCGGAAAGGAGATGAGTTGGAAACACACATGTTCAGAGGCCAAATCACTTTATTTAAAAACATTCCAGCTGGAAACCACTTGCAGACATCCACTGGAGCATCCATGCTCCCCCAGCCAAGCGGCCTCTGCTCCCAGCAAACCAAGCCTGCCAGGGACCTTGGGATGTTCATTTGGTTTTATCTTTGATGACACCCCGAGCGAGGCCTCCTGAGTCCTGCAAGGCTGAACCACCTCCATTTACACAACTGTTCAACAGAAAATCTCAGAGGATGGCTGGTGAACACACTCACACCCCCACAATGGAAAGACAGAACATACCTTTCCTGAATGCCTGAATATTCTCTTTTTTAAAAGGCAGGTGTGTGCTCTGGTAGAAAGAACAGTGTACTTGATACAAAAAAAAAAAAAAAAAGCCTGGTTTTGAATTTTGTCCCCACCACGACATTTAATATCTCTGACAAAATAGTGAACTCACTGAGTCTGAGCTTTGGAATTTGTCAAGTGGAAATGGGAGGGTTGTTATGTTAAACTGGACAAGATCACGTATGGGAGGACCAGCCCAGACTGGTAGTAAGTAAATAAGTAGCATGTTTGTCCTTCCTTGAGAAACTGATCTTCTGGTTTGGGAATTTATTTTGGAAAATATTGGTTTAAATAAATGTGTACTTGACACCTTCACTCATGAGTACATTGTTAAATCTTAATATTTATCCATCTCCTGCTTCATGGTCGGCCATGACATGGTATTGAGGAAACAGGAAAGGCCTTGTCTTACCTTTGGGGAGGCTCCAGGTCTGTGGGGAGGTCAAGATGAGTGAGTGTCTCCTGTCCGGGTCCCCAGGTCCAGCTGGCAGCCATGCAATAGTCCTGAAATGTGAATCTGATCCTGCTTTACTGCTGAGTGGGTCCCTGGTGCCTAATGGTAGGTAAGCCCCTGCTGACCTCAGTTCCCTAGAGCTCTGGTCCCAGCGGCCCCTCTAGACATACATCCTATACCTCCTCCTCCTGCCTCTTTGCCCTGCAGCCTCGAGCCCGGACTGTGCCTCTGGGACACACCTGTGTCTCCATATCCTATTTCCTTTGTCCGTTGCCTGCTAGAACTCTGACCACCCAGCTTGGATACCTCCTCGCCACATGCTCCTGCCCTTTAGACTCATCATAGGCACTGATGTCTGAGTTTGTTACAGACACTCATCTTGCCTGGGGGCCCCTCAAGGGCAGGGCCTCTGTTTTGCTCACTCTGATTCCCCAGGGGAAAGTCCTCGGACTGGTTGCAGGGGCTCAATAAATTCCGCTGAACTGAAGGTTTATTTTAAAGATGCAGGCTGCTTCTTTTCAATGCGCCTTATTAGTCAGCAGCTTTGGAAAGAGAGGTCCCCCAAAACCCGTGACGCTCCCACCTGGCCTGAGGCAGGAGGTGGCACTGGGGAGGCCAGGCCGCTACTCAGGACCCCAGAGCCACAGGGACACAGCCAGGAGCCTGGCCGCCCCCAGCACGTGCCTGTTGAACCAGCGTAGCCCCTCCGCCCCCCTCCTCCCGCCCTGCACCTTCTATTTCCAGTTCTGTTTTCTGCATCTTGCTGCCTGGGCCCTTCTTGGCAAGTCATCTTGATCTCTTTGGAAAGAGGAGGGGGGTTTGTTTTTGAAAGTGCTTACTGATATTCTCAGAGGGCTGCGAGGAGCATCTGCAGAAACAGTCAATGTTGTCTAAAACTTATTCGTGCACAGCTCCACTCTGGTCTCTCTACTGCCTAGAAGCCTTTAATAAACAACAACAGCAGCAACCGCAGCAATAATAAGAGCAGGCTGCCATTTGAGAGCCTCCCATGTTGCTTGAGGACTTCCCTGGTGGCTCAGTGGGTAAAGAATCCGCCCACAATACAGGAGCCCCGGGTTCGATCCCTGGGTTGGGAAGATCCCCTGGAGAAGGAAATGGCAACCCACTCCAGTATTCTTGCCTGGAAAATCCCATGGACAGAGGAGCTGCGGTCCATGGGGTCGCAAAGAATTGGACAGAACTGAGCGAATACACCATCACCATGTGGCTTCTTCGCTGTTACTTTGAGGGGCTGTTACACTTAACACAGCCAAACCCAATAACCTAACCAATTCAGATTTGAATCTAGGCTTAGTCGACAAAGCTCTAGATTTTAAAGCCACAGCCTTGTGGAAGACAACCCAGCAGAGAGGGAGGTCACAGACGAGAGGCAGAGGGCACAATAGTTGAGGCGAGCAGGGAAGGGAAACACCATCTGCTGTGGTCTGAGAGCCTGAACTAGGGCCTCAGAATACTTTCAGTTCAGTTCAGTTCAGTTCAGTCACTCAGTTGTGTCCACCTCTTCACAACCCCATGAATCGCAGCACGCCAGGCCTCCCTGTCCATCACCAACTCCTGGAATTCACCCCAACTTGTGCCTCGAGTCGGTGATGCCATCCAGTCATCTTATCCTCGGTCGTCCCCTTCTCCTCTTGCCCTCAATCCCTCCCAGCATCAAGGTCTTTTCCAATGAGTCAACTCTTTGCATCAGGTGACCAAAGTATTGAGTTTCAGCCTCAGCATCAGTCCTTCCAATGAACACCTAGGACTGATCTCCTTTAGGATGGACTGGTTGGATCTCCTTGCAGTCCAAGGGACTCTCAAGAGTCTTCTCCAACACCACAGTTCAAAGGCATCAATTCTTTAGTGCTCAGCTTTCTTCACAGTCCAACTCTCACATCCATATATGACCACAGGAAAACCATAGCCTTGACTAGACGGACCTTAGTTGGCAAAGTAATGTCTCTGTTTTTGAATATGCTATCTAGGTTGGTCATAACTTTTCTTCCAAGGAGTAAGCGTCTTTTAATTTCATGTCTGCAATCACCATCTGCAGTGATTTTGGAGCCCCCCCAAAATAAAGTCTGACACTGTTTCCACTGTTCACATGAGTAAAAACAGTATGTTGACAAGAGAGCAGGAAAAATATGCATGTGTGCTCAGTGGTGTCCGACCCTTTCCAACCTCCTGGACTGTTGCCCGCCAGGCTCCTCTGTCCATGGGATTCTCCAGGCAAGAATACTAGAGGGGGTTGTGATCCCCTTCTCCAGGGCATCTTCCCAACCCAGGGATCCAACCCATGTCTCTTGTGTCTCCTGCACTGGCAGCAGATTATTTACCCCTGAGCCACCTGGGAAGCCCAGCAGGAAAAAAACCCTCAATCAGCAGAGGTGCTTTCCAGCCCCACAGGGAAAGTCTTCCAGTCCCCGCAGTGAGCATCGTCTGCCCGTGACTTTGAAGGCCCAGGAAGCAGAACTCAGCCACCATGGTTTAGGGGTCTGGGCGGGCGTGACCCCTCTTGCACCCTGTAGGCTGCTGGAGCAAGGGGACTTTCTCATGGATGCCAGTCCCATGGGAGCATTCTGGGCGGCAGCCTTCCCCTCTTTGTCCTGGGTGCACTTGGAGTCAGGGGCTCAGCACTCTGATCTCCCACCCTGCTAGAGAGACCAGGGGAACAGATGAAACCAGTTGCCCATCCTGGCACTCATGGCCCTTTGCAACCTGGGGCACCCGGATTTCATGTGCAGCCTGATGGATTTCTCACTGTCACCCCAAACCCTGGCTCTATCGCTGGGCTCTTTCCTCGGCCTCCCTCTGGCCAGCTGCCCCTCAGGCTGCACTGCCCAGGCCCAGTGTCACCCCTGGGAAACTGAGCCTCCCCTCCTCCTCCTCTCTCTCTCCCAGGGTCCTGCTCATGGGCTTCCTTCACTGGACAGAAAAGCTTTGGAAAGAGCAGGGATTTCACCGATCTTCCCACGAAATGCTTGGGATGGAAAAGGGTTTCAATGACTTTTTGATGGATGAAAGAAGACTTAAGCCACCTTTCCTCAAGCCCAGAGTGATGGAAAGGAAGCAGATCAGTTTCCCCACAGGCTCAAGCAGAAAATGATGGGAGCCACGCAGGGACATGAGTTACAGAGGTGAGAACTGTCCCTGTGATGACTTCTGGGAGGCTAAGTTGGCCTCATCAGCTCAGGAGTGGGCAACTCTGCACCCAGCTGACAGTCCCTGCTGGACCCAGGGTCCTCCAGCCCTCATTCTCCTGTGGGTTTCAGCTGATGCTGCAGAAATAACACAGATGGGAAAACTGAGGCCTCAGAGCTGAAGAATCAAGTCACCTGCTTTCTAAAGGCAGCTTCTGACTTCCTGTTCCTGCACTGCACATGGGCCACGAGGCACTGTGGGCCTCGTGGAGAATATTGCAGATTTGGATCCAGAACATGTGGGTTTAAGTGTGGTTTCCATCTGTGATAGCCTCACGTTGATACCCATTCCCCAGCTTTCCAGAGCCTCGACTCCTTATTCAGGAAACAGGCATGGTTTCCTTTCTGCGTACTTCACTGAGATGTTGTACCAAGGAAGAAAATAAGTGAAAAGTTTCATAAATGATAAGGACTTCCTTCAAACACAGATTTTATTTTATATTTTTATCTAAGGATTGCAAATTAGATGAAAAACCAGTAAAGCCATGACTTTTTTTCCCTAAGATTTTTTTTTTTTTTTTNCCAGGCCTCCCTGTCCATCACCAACTCCTGGAATTCACCCCAACTTGTGCCTCGAGTCGGTGATGCCATCCAGTCATCTTATCCTCGGTCGTCCCCTTCTCCTCTTGCCCTCAATCCCTCCCAGCATCAAGGTCTTTTCCAATGAGTCAACTCTTTGCATCAGGTGACCAAAGTATTGAGTTTCAGCCTCAGCATCAGTCCTTCCAATGAACACCTAGGACTGATCTCCTTTAGGATGGACTGGTTGGATCTCCTTGCAGTCCAAGGGACTCTCAAGAGTCTTCTCCAACACCACAGTTCAAAGGCATCAATTCTTTAGTGCTCAGCTTTCTTCACAGTCCAACTCTCACATCCATATATGACCACAGGAAAACCATAGCCTTGACTAGACGGACCTTAGTTGGCAAAGTAATGTCTCTGTTTTTGAATATGCTATCTAGGTTGGTCATAACTTTTCTTCCAAGGAGTAAGCGTCTTTTAATTTCATGTCTGCAATCACCATCTGCAGTGATTTTGGAGCCCCCCCAAAATAAAGTCTGACACTGTTTCCACTGTTCACATGAGTAAAAACAGTATGTTGACAAGAGAGCAGGAAAAATATGCATGTGTGCTCAGTGGTGTCCGACCCTTTCCAACCTCCTGGACTGTTGCCCGCCAGGCTCCTCTGTCCATGGGATTCTCCAGGCAAGAATACTAGAGGGGGTTGTGATCCCCTTCTCCAGGGCATCTTCCCAACCCAGGGATCCAACCCATGTCTCTTGTGTCTCCTGCACTGGCAGCAGATTATTTACCCCTGAGCCACCTGGGAAGCCCAGCAGGAAAAAAACCCTCAATCAGCAGAGGTGCTTTCCAGCCCCACAGGGAAAGTCTTCCAGTCCCCGCAGTGAGCATCGTCTGCCCGTGACTTTGAAGGCCCAGGAAGCAGAACTCAGCCACCATGGTTTAGGGGTCTGGGCGGGCGTGACCCCTCTTGCACCCTGTAGGCTGCTGGAGCAAGGGGACTTTCTCATGGATGCCAGTCCCATGGGAGCATTCTGGGCGGCAGCCTTCCCCTCTTTGTCCTGGGTGCACTTGGAGTCAGGGGCTCAGCACTCTGATCTCCCACCCTGCTAGAGAGACCAGGGGAACAGATGAAACCAGTTGCCCATCCTGGCACTCATGGCCCTTTGCAACCTGGGGCACCCGGATTTCATGTGCAGCCTGATGGATTTCTCACTGTCACCCCAAACCCTGGCTCTATCGCTGGGCTCTTTCCTCGGCCTCCCTCTGGCCAGCTGCCCCTCAGGCTGCACTGCCCAGGCCCAGTGTCACCCCTGGGAAACTGAGCCTCCCCTCCTCCTCCTCTCTCTCTCCCAGGGTCCTGCTCATGGGCTTCCTTCACTGGACAGAAAAGCTTTGGAAAGAGCAGGGATTTCACCGATCTTCCCACGAAATGCTTGGGATGGAAAAGGGTTTCAATGACTTTTTGATGGATGAAAGAAGACTTAAGCCACCTTTCCTCAAGCCCAGAGTGATGGAAAGGAAGCAGATCAGTTTCCCCACAGGCTCAAGCAGAAAATGATGGGAGCCACGCAGGGACATGAGTTACAGAGGTGAGAACTGTCCCTGTGATGACTTCTGGGAGGCTAAGTTGGCCTCATCAGCTCAGGAGTGGGCAACTCTGCACCCAGCTGACAGTCCCTGCTGGACCCAGGGTCCTCCAGCCCTCATTCTCCTGTGGGTTTCAGCTGATGCTGCAGAAATAACACAGATGGGAAAACTGAGGCCTCAGAGCTGAAGAATCAAGTCACCTGCTTTCTAAAGGCAGCTTCTGACTTCCTGTTCCTGCACTGCACATGGGCCACGAGGCACTGTGGGCCTCGTGGAGAATATTGCAGATTTGGATCCAGAACATGTGGGTTTAAGTGTGGTTTCCATCTGTGATAGCCTCACGTTGATACCCATTCCCCAGCTTTCCAGAGCCTCGACTCCTTATTCAGGAAACAGGCATGGTTTCCTTTCTGCGTACTTCACTGAGATGTTGTACCAAGGAAGAAAATAAGTGAAAAGTTTCATAAATGATAAGGACTTCCTTCAAACACAGATTTTATTTTATATTTTTATCTAAGGATTGCAAATTAGATGAAAAACCAGTAAAGCCATGACTTTTTTTCCCTAAGATTTTTTTTTTTTTTTTGGACGTGGACCATTTTAAAAGTCTTTATTAAATTTGTTACAATATTGCTTCTGTTTTATGTTTTGGCTGAGAGGCATGCGATCTTAGCCTGACCAGGGATTGAACCCATACTCCCTGTACTGGAAGGCAGTCTAAACCACTGGATCACCAGATAAGTCCCTAAAGTCATGACTTAAAAAGAAAGCTTATAGGAAAGACAATCACCACTATGTGATTAAATCTGCTAACCAGTATGCACTGACTTTTGCTTTATCTTGTGTTTGCCTTCTAAACTATTTAATCTGACTTGGTGACCTAAGGAAACACACACACACACACACACACACACACACACACACTCAGCTTGGTTAGTGAGAACTTCCATAAACACAGTAGATAAAATCTTAGTTCCAGGAGGTGTTATTACTGTTACCTACTTCTAAACACAGAAGTGGGAAGATATTCGATAAATATTGAGTTTGTATACTTAATGTAAAAGAACATTTAAAAAAGAAATAAATCAGGAAAAATATTCCAATAGAAAAATGGACAGAAAGTCCAAGGTAGAAAACGTAAATGCCCAAATAAGTGCTCAAGTAAAACCGTAACCACATCAGAGACAAAAGAACGCAGTTAAAAATAATGAAAGTATAGTGTTTTGCATATAAAACCAAAAATAAAAAATATGACAATACACATTAAAGTAACAAAAGGATATTTCACCACAAAATTTTACTTCTAAGAGAATATGCTAAATAATTAAGAATATACACAAAGATTTAGTTACAAGAATGTTCCCCCCAATAGTGTTGACTATTGCAGTAAAGGATTGGCTATAGCCAATATAATGGTAGCGGATTGGTGGTCTTTCAGTGGGCTACTTAAGTGCCAGCAAAAGTGATATTAGAGTATACACACACACACAGAGTTCTAGTGGGGTATATGCAAGCATGATACATGGTTAATCTCTAGGTGTGAAATTATGGGTAACTTTTATGGTTTTTGTTGTTGTTCAGTTGCTAAGTCGTGTCTGACTCTTTTCGACCCCGTGGACTGCAGCATGCCAGGCTTCTCTGTCCCTTACTATCTCCTGGAGTTTACTGCTCAAACTCATGTCCACTGAATCAGTGATGCCATCCAACCGTCTCATCCTCTGTCGCCCCGTTCTCCTCCTGCCTTCAAACTCAGGGTTGTTATCTTTATTTTTGTATTTGCAGTGAACATGCAAAATCACTGTAATAAGAAAGCAATTGTGGGTACTCTCCTTGTGCTCTCCTTCCCGCACATTGCCTTAGACCCTCACTAGAAGCGTGGAGAGGGCAGGGGGGCTGCAAAGGTGGCATCGCTGGCCACAGCCACATGGGAGCTGGGGAAGGACTCAGGCTCCCCTACCCTCAAAGCCGGCGCTCCCCGAGTGCCAAGTGACGTTTGGGAAAGGGGCAGCCTCTCTGATGCCCTAGTGAAGGATGCTTCCCTGTGGGGAGAGGGGGGACTGTGGTATCCTCTGGCTCTCTTCTTAAACCAAGCTCAGGAATTCCCTGGTGGTCCAGTAGTTAGGACTCCAAGCTTCCACTGCAGGGGCCATGGGTTCAACCCCTGGTCAGGGAACTAAGATCCCATAAGCCATGAGGCATGGCCAAAAATAAATAAATAAATAAACCAGTCTCATCAGAATGTCAGACATGGCTCTGCAGCTCCCGGAGGCCTGAAGAAGCCCACCCTAGCCTCTCAGTTCCTTCACGTGAATCTGCAGGGCCCTGTGTTCTCTGGGAGGCTGAGCTCTAGGTAGGGAACTCGGCCTGTCCTGCCTGTACCCACCATGAGCGGGAGATGCTGGCAGGTCCGTGTGCCTCCCTGAGCCTGTTTCTCCAGCTTCACAATGGCCGTGGTGTCTTCTATCCAGTGGAGGCCTTGAAGGCCACCCTAAAGAACTCAGGTTTAGTCAGTGGAAGAAAACTCCCCACGTGATTCTGCCAAGTGGAATCCCAAAGGCCTCATTCTCCTGACCAGGGTCCACCAGGCTCAGCTGCAATGGGCAAGGCTAAGCTGGAGGGATTTGCACCCCAGAGAGGTATTCCCTGGTCAGAGTGCAGGGGGTGGTGTGGCCCTGGGTCAGTGCTGTGATGACCCTAAGGTCAGGGGTCACTTCAGCCTCCCTCCCACAAGTGGCTCCTCGACATAGGAGTCCTACAGTGAGCAGGGAAGAGTGACATCCACACCTGTGCGGTTAGCAGGCACCTTGCTGAGCCCTGAAGATTTGGAAGGTGAAGACTGTTCTTTGAGGAAAAATTTTCCAGACGTTTTTGGAGAACAGGAGCTATTTCTGAAAGACGAGAGACTTCCTTTCTGTAGCTGCCAGATGTTTTCTCTCGTACACTGTCGTCCTTCAAGGAACTAGAGAAGTTTATCATTGTTTTCCACCAGTGAGATATGGAAAGATGGGTTTATTATCTCATTTTATGAGTAGGACACACTGAAGCTTGGGCAGTTCAGTGGCCCTCCGCTAGTCAGAGCTTGTTTGTGGTGGATCCAGGAGTTCTAGTTCTGCCTTTTTAGCTACTAACTTTTTCACTTCTTGCCCACACCCATGATGATATTTTTTTAAGCTTAAAGCCCTGGGTGAAATAATGGTTTTTCCACTTACTGGTTGAATAATCTTGAGTTGGTTATTTGTAGCCAGCTAAAATACAGGATGTCCAGTTAAATTTAAATTTCAGATAAACAATGAAGTTTATTGCGTGTTCCGTGTAATATTTGTAAGCAACTTAAGTGTCCACCACAGAGGAATGGATAAAGAAAATGTGGGATATATATAGATTTAGATATACACGCACATATACATACAGTGGAATAGTAGTCAGCCATAAAAAAAAGAATAAAATCTTGCCATTTGCATCAGTGAGGATGGACTTGGAGGGCATTATATTATATTATATCACATATATGTGGAACCTAAAAAATACAACAAACTAGTATGTGGTTAGTCGCTAAGCTGAGCCTGACTCTTTGTGACCCTATGGACTGTAGCCTGCCAGGCTCCTCTATCCATGGGATTTTCCAGGCAAGAATACTGGAGTGGGTTGCCATTTCCTTCTCCAGATCTTCTCAACCCAGGGATTGAACCCATGTCTGCTGCACTAGCAGGCAGACTCTTTACCACTGGGTCACCAGAGAAGCCCACAACAAACTAGTAAATTAATCAAAAAAAGAAGCAGACTCACAGATCTAGATAGCAAATGAATGGCTACCAGCTGGGAGAGGCAAGAGGGGAGGGGCAGAATAGGAGTGAGGGCAAAAAGGGTTGTTTTGAGATTATAGGAAATCCTGTGTGTGAAGCTTTTGAAAATGGCAAAGCACTATATAATTTAAAGAACCTTTAATTCAATTAAAAAAAAAACTAGGCAGGGATAGATTTGGCGAGGGGAGTTGGCCTGTTAGCATGGTGGTAGCTATTAGCCTGTCAAGTGATTTGATTCCAACTTCTGTAGGTATTTTCTCATCAGTCACTGATTGCTAAGCACAGGTATTCTGCCCTCAATCCTCTGAAAACCGTACACCTAGCTGTGAAAACAACAAGCTTTGGCCCAGGCTCCCTGGGGGAGCCTGCAGCACCCTTGTCTCCCAACCCCAAAGTCCATGGACAAGGCTCTTGTCACCCAACAGCTGCCTTTTCCACCAGCACAGACAGGAGATTGCAGTTAGGAGACTCTCTGTCAGGACATTGCCATGGTAACCTCTGGCAGCTGTGTCTCCAGCTCAGAGCTGAGAGATATGCAAGTAAAAAAATGAAGTCCTGGAAAAAACCAATCGACTTCAGCAATCTAAAGAGCAGTCATCGAGCCCAGGAAGCCGTGGAAGGAAGTAATACAAGACCAATAATAATTATGCTAACAGCAGTATCAAAATTATCTGTTGTGTTCATACAGCACTCCGCATCCATGATCTCAATTTATGTCCACCATCCCCAGCATTTCCTCTAGTCATTTATTCATTCAGCACTGACCCTGTGTCAGGAACTGTTTAGGCCCTGGAGTGTCAGTGATGAGGCGGAGTCTGCCCTCAAGGACCTTAGAGTTTAGTGTGGTGTTGTGGGGAGCCACAGAAATAGAGAAGCCAAATCATTACAAATTGTGACAGGTCCATGAAGGAAAAACACAGGGTGCAGAGTGAGAAATGAGTGTGTCCCTGGGGTAAATCTACCTGGATTGTAGGATAAGGGTGGGTTGCTCAAAGGAAATGATGTTTCAGCTAAAGGGCTAAAAGATTAGAATGAGTCACTGAGGAAAGAATACGGAAGAGGGAGCCTTAGGCGGTATGACCAGCATGTGCAAAAGCCCTGAGGCAAGAAAGACTGGTGTGTTCCAGGAGGAGTGGAGACTGGTCTGACTGGTGGACAAGGAGTGAGCAGGAAGTAGTAGTAGGTGAAGTTGGGAGAAAGTTACAAAGCATATTTTGTTCTCAGTAAGTGTCTCTGTCAACACCATGGCCTGAGTGTTTGAGTCTTCATCCCCAAATGAGTGTTGTTCAGTTGCTCAGTCGTGTCTGAATCTTTACAAGCCCATGGACTGCAGCACTCCAGGTTCCTCTGTCCTCCACCGTCTCCCTGAGTTTGCTCAAACTCATGTCCATTGAGTCCGTGATGCCATCCAACCATCTCACCCTCTGTCACCCCTTTCTCCTCCTGCCCTCAATCTTTCCCAGTGTCAGGTTCTTTTCCAATGAGTCAGTTTGTTAGGGAAAGCACACAGATTGAAACCGCCCACCCTGGCCAGGCACCATAGTAAGCATTTGCATGAGTTTTTTTATGACAGGAGAGCCTGATAAGGAATATGGAACTAATAAGCCACCACCAACCGGAAGAGTTCGGGAAAGGTCGAAGGGAGACACTGCGTGTCCATCCACTAACCAGGATCCCTCTCGCTAGCATCCATCTTGGCTGAGCGATGCGTGCACCACCAGGAAAGACTCTGAATTGGAGTGATTGGCCGGAGACCACTGGGAAACTAATCCCATCACCATAAAACCTGAGACTGCGAGCCACGCGGCAGAGCAGCTCTCCTGGGTTCCCTTACCCTACTGCTCTCCACCTGGCTGCCCTTTTCCAAATAACATCTCTTGCTTTGTCAGCAGATGTGTCTCCTCAGACAATTCATTTCCGAGTGTTAGACAAGAGCCCAGTTTTGGGCCCTGGAAGGGGTCCCCCTTCCTGCAACAAGCTCTTTGCATCAGGTAGCCAACGTGTTGGATCTGTGTGTGGAATCCCTAATCCCCAAGTGATAATGTTGGGAGGTGGGGACTTTGGGAGGTAATTAGGTTGAGACAAGGTCATGAGGGTGGGTACCCCGAGATGGGATTAGTGCTCTGATAGGAAGAGAAAGTGACTGGAGCTTTCTGAGAACACAACGATTGTTCACAAGGCAGGAAGAGCGCTCTCACCAGAACCTGCCCGTGTTGGCTCCCTGAACTTGGACTTCCCAGGCTCAGAATTTTCTTTTGGTGAAGCCATTTGGTCTGTGGTGTTTTGCTACAGCAGGAGCTGGCTTAGCAGTGTTAGGGAAGCAGAAACCATTCTAGGCACTTCATGTGTGCTCAGCCCCTTCAGTCGTGTCCCACTCTTTGCAGCCCCATGGACCATAGCCCACCAGGTGTTCTGTCCATGGGATTCTCCAGGTAAGAATACAGAGGGAGTTTAATTGACTACCACATGTCAGAAGGGTTAGAAGAATGAAAAACAAAGGGGATGGGGGGTCGAGGCGAAAAAGAAAGAAAACAGGAGATTATTGTTACCCAGAGGCTAGTGAGATGGTTGTGTACCTGTACTGGGACCCATGAGCCCACATGGGTAAGGAGCCATGCTCCCATCCTCATCCTGCAAATGAGCAAATCATGGCAGAGATTTTCAGTGAAATTAAGGACACCACTTTAAAAAATTATTTTTATTTAGCTTCACCAGGTCTCAGTTGGCACATGTGAGATCTAGTTCCCTGACCAGGAATTGAACCTGGGCCTCCTGCATTGGGAGCTTGGAGTCTTGGCCAATAGGCCACCGGGGAAGTCCCAAGGACAATATTTTTAAATTTTTTTTACATAAAAGTTTAAATTTTTTAATTAATTTATTTGGTTCATTTTTGGCTGTGCTGTGTCTGTTGCTCCGCTGGCATTTTTCAAGTTGCAGCGAGCGGAGGCCACTCTCTAGCTGCAGGGAGCAGGTTTCTCATTGTGGTGGCTTCTCTTGCTGCGGAGCATGGGCTCTAGGGCACTCAGGCTTCAGTAGCTGCAGCACGTGGGCTCAGTAGTTGCAACTCTCAGGCTCTAGAGCACAGTCTCGGTGGTTGTGGCACACATGCTTCATTGCTCCAAGGCATGTGGGATCTTCCTGGATCAGGGATCGAACCTGTGTCTCCCGCACTGGGAGGTGGATTCTTTACCATTGAGCTACCAGGGAAACCCAAGAACACCATTTTTTTAAAATCACTTATAGAAAAAAAAACTTAAAAATTAAGTAAACAACTGGGCACCTGAAACCATCACAATCTTGTAAATCAATAATACTTCAGTTTAAAAAAACTAAACAATTGGCATAACGAATAAGTGCTAAAATAAATCAATAAAGAGTGCCTACAAACCATGAAGAAAACAGGTAACAAACAATAGGAAATTAGGTAAAGGCTATTAACAACCAGTTCCAGAAAAAGAGAAACGTAAATGTATCCTAAAACTATGAAAAGATGCTTCTTCACTGTAACAACAGGAATAGAAAGCAAACTTCAGAGGACACCATTTCTCACTCATCAGACTGGTAAACATCTAAGAGTTTGAGAGTGCCAGGATACGGAGGGAGGGACCAAGTTTCTGAGGTCCTGTGTTTCTGAGAGTGGGACTTGGTCCTGCATCTAAGGGGGTCAGGTGGCCACCCCCACCACACTTGGGGTGTGCCCTGCCACTGTCACTTCGTGTTTATTTATCCTCCAGCTGAACTCTCACTTGGGGAGGTAACGTGTGTGCAAGGGTGCTCACCATAGCACCATGTGTTAGCAAATGTTTGGAAACGAATTCACTGCCTTTGGTAGGGGGCCAGTTTAATAAGCTAGAAAATAAGATGAGGCAGAAAAAACTCTACATGTACTAAAAAGGAAATTTCTCTAAAAATATCTTTAAGGGAGAAATATGATAGTTCAGCAGTGTGATCGTTCTGGTCCCACTAGAAGCCAATTCCAAGATGGAGTTAGACATGCAAAAGACTTATTGGGGGAGGGATCGGGGAAGGTGGGGGTGGGGCAGCCATCAGATTGGGTGCAGATCTCACCCTGTGCAAGGGGAGCAGGAAGGAAGGAGGGTGAGAGGGGAGAGGTCAGGAAGTATCTTTTTTTTTTTTTTTTTTTAATAGTATGAGTCTTTTAATTTAATTTATTTGTGGCTGTGCTAGATCTTCATTGCTGCACAGCCTTTTCTCTAGTTGTGACGAATGGGAGCTACTCTCTAGACGTGGTGCACAGGCTTCTCATTGCAGTGGCTTTTCTTATTGCGAAGCACAGGTTCCAGGGCAGGTGGGCTTCAGTAGTTGCAGCTCCCAGGCTCTAGAGCACAGGCTCCATAGTTGTGGCTCATGGGCTTAGTTGTTCCATGGCATGTGCGATTCTCCTGGATCAGACACGTGTGTGTCTCCTACACTGTCAGGTGGACTCTACCATGGAGCCACCAGGGAAGCCCAGGAAGCATCTCGAAGGCATCGCAGGGCAAGAAAGTCTCCACCAGGCTGATGGGGGGAGGTCCCCAAGCTGAAGTGGCCTGTTGAGGGGGTTTCCTGTCTCGTGGAAGGAGCAAGCCTGCCGTTGTGCCCCCGCTAGAGGTCATCAGCTGGAAATACCCTGCAGCAAACCCGGCTTCAGTGAAGCGGGTGTTGGATCCAGAGGGCAGCAGCTGAGCCGTCGGCCAGCTATGCTCCCTGCACCAGCTGCTCCTCTTGGAACCATCCTCCACATCCTCACAGGGCAGCTTCCTCTTACCTCCTCAGGGAGGCTTTTCCCTCTGAAGCTGAATCCACGCACATCCTGTTTCCTAACTCTTTCACTCCTGGGCAGAAACGTGCTCCTGTGTTCATGAAAGCACGAGATTGCTTGCAGCACGCTCTTCATAATTTCCCTTCAAGTCTCTGCCAGGCCCAGGGTTAGATCAATCAGAGTTGGCCTTCCCTGGGTGGTCTAGTGGTTAGGAATCCGCCTTGCAATGCAGGGACACGGGTTTGATCCCTGGTCCAGGAAGTTTCACATTTCTGTAGAGCAAGCAAGCGCATGCACCACAACTACTGAGCCCAGGAGCTGAAACTGCTGAAGCCCACTCATCCTAGAGCCTGTGCTCCCCAAAAAGAGAAGACACTGCAATGAGAAGCCCGTGCACCGCAACTAGAGAGCAGCCCCCACTCACCGAAACTGGAGAAAGCCTGTGTGCTGCGACAAAGACCCACCACAGCCAAAAATGTAAAATAAAATAAATAAACCTTTTTGCAAAAAAAAAAAAAAAAAAAAACAGGGTCAATTGGAGATCATGAAGCACATGGTCTCAGAACCTCCAGACCTGAATTTCCAGGGAAAATGAGCCAGGGCCCAACAAGCTATGTTCCTCTCGTGGAAGTTCTACCCTCCACACAGCTACCAGACACATAGACTTCCAGAAGTGGAAGTTGGCACCAAGTCTTTCCCTCTCCCCGATTTGTAGGTGGGACAAGCTGATGCCCAACGAGGGTAGGAGAGGCGATGATTTTTCCCAAGGTCATACAGCAAGACAATGGAATTAAAGCCTATTGACTCCCTGGTCCTGGGAGGAGAAGGGGATGACAGAGGATGAGATGGTTGGATGACATCACCGACTCGATGGACGTGAGTTGGGGTAAACTCCAGGAGTTGGTGACGGACAGGGAGACCTGGCGTGCTGCAGTCCATGGGGTCACAGAGAGTTGGACACGACTGAGCAACTGAACAGAACTGACTCCCCAGTGGGCCTGCTCCTCTGTGCTCTGTATCTTATCTTTCCGGGCATCAGAGAAGGTGAGGCCTGGAAGCATGGAGGTCTTGGGCTTCTGGCTGCCCTTTAGAATCACCTGGGAATGCCCAGGCCTGGACCCCGCCCTGGACTAGATGAATCAGAGCCACTCCGGGTGAGGCCTGGGCTCCGGTATTCTTTTAAAACTTCCCGTGTGGCTCTAACATGCAGCCAGGATAGAGAACCACTGTTCCAACCCCAGAGATGAGCGTGAACCCTGGAGATGGGCAGTGTCCAGGCCACAGTGATATGGTTATTGAGACTAGAGTGGATACCATGCCCTCTCTTTGGACCCAAGATCAGGGCTTTTTCTAATTTAAGACACTACTACTCTTCTGCCCCCACAAACCCTCCAAAAAGGGTCTAATATCTGGTCCACATCACAGTGGTGCTAACCCTGGTGAGGAACACATCACACTCTGTATCTTTGGAGCATAATTCAGGTCAAATAAAGAGCAAGAATTCTGGTGCCACAATGGCAAAATTCGCTCATTTCCGGTCTTTGAGAATTTCAGCCACTCCACTTTTCCCTGAACTATCCTGTCCACTCCTCCCCAGGGCAAAGCTTCTATAATCTCTGTTCTGACAACACACTTGCAACATGTATCGTTAGTGCCGCTGAACAGATTTGCTACACGAGGTCTCATGGAAGATAAATGACTTCTTCAGGGTCACAGAACAATGAGGTGGCCTTAGCCAATAATTTGAACCTAGGTTTGCAAAAATCCAAGAACATGCTCTTTCTCTTGTCTTTTGCCAACTCTGCTCAAACTCTGGCCAGGCTCAAACTGTTAGCCACTTTGTGACAGGTCTCTGTGTCCTCGATCTCACCCTGGGTTCAGCTCAGTTCAGTTCAGTTCAGTGGCTCAGTTGTCTGTGACTGTTTGTGATACCATGGACTGCAGCACGCCAGGCCTCCCTGTCCATCACCAACTCCCAGAGTTCACTCAAACTCATGTCCACTGAGTCAGTGATGCCATCCAACCATGTCATCCTCTGTCGTCCCCTTCTCCTCCCACCTTCAATCTTTCCCAGCATCAGGGTCTTTTCCAATGAGACATTTCTTCACATCAGGTGGCCAAAGTATGGAAGCTTCAGCTTCAGCATCAGTCCTTCCAATGAATATTCAGGATTGATTTCCTTTAGGATGGACTGGTTGGATCTCCTTGCAGTTCAAGAGATTCTCAAGAGTGTTCTCCAACACGCATCTGTTCTTCAGCACTTAGCTTTCTTTACAGGCCCCCAATTAAGTTCTCTGACTCTTTCTTTCCCAAAACCCACTGGCTAGACTGTGTTTCAGGGGCCCATGAGGCCTGTCGGTGTCTAAGANGCAGTTCAAGAGATTCTCAAGAGTGTTCTCCAACACGCATCTGTTCTTCAGCACTTAGCTTTCTTTACAGGCCCCCAATTAAGTTCTCTGACTCTTTCTTTCCCAAAACCCACTGGCTAGACTGTGTTTCAGGGGCCCATGAGGCCTGTCGGTGTCTAAGACGGAATCTGAGACTTGTGGCTGGTCAAGAACCAGCTTTGGCTCCAAAATTCTGCCTCCTTATCTCTACAAGGGTCTCTGGAAGGCTCTCAGAAACTGTCCTTGGAAAGAGAAACATTTAAATTAGCGCTGAGGTTCAGAGAAACTTGTGTTGAAGCAGAATCTGTCATCTGAAGCCTGGGCTTTCCTTTGTAATTTTCATTTTAAATAAGGGTGTTTATGCAAATTTGTCACGAAGGTTTAAAAATCTTGACTTGCCTCCGGAGCCAAACTCTACTTTTCTAATTGGATAGGGAGTCATTGTTAAAGCTCAAGACCAATGTTCTTTGCCAAATTGCATGTTTTACAAGAGCAGCTCTTGAAAACATATAATTCTGATGTTGTGAAACTGTTGCATCAGTGCAGAGTTTTGAAAAAATGGAAATGTTCACACCCGGAACGGAGGGGGTTGTATTCGAGATTGTAACTGTCTAGAGTACTGTCTGCCTAGCGGGGGAAGGAGACAGGCATTTGTGGACTCATTTCTCAATAGTGCAGGAAGGTTGGGAACTGGGTGCGAGGAAAAGAAGAAAGGACTTCAGATTCGGAGACCGGTTACCCTTTGCCCCAGGCTGCCAATTGCTCAAGGCCAATCATTGAAACTTGCCGACCTGGTTTTCTCAGTGGGAAAGTGAGTGAGTTGGGGGTAGATGCCCCCAAGTGACTTGGGTTCCTAAGAACCTTACTTCTCTGGGCCTGCTTTTCCCACTTGGCAGGAAGAGGTATCAAATAGGGTGACTTAGGGAACAGCCTGGTCCTAAATTCCATAAACTCTGAAATGTTTGCCTGGTGATGACTCTGATTGTCCCTGATGAGTCGTGGTCCCCAGGAGGCCTCTCTGGCAGCCACCTTCATCACGTCTTTCTCCCAGTGAGGTTCAGTTCAGTTCAGTTCAATTCAGTTGCTCAGCCATGTCTGACGCTTTGCGACCCCATGAATCACAGCACACCAGGCCTCTCTGTCCATCACCAACTCCCGGAGTTCACTCAGACTCACGCCCATCGAGTCGGTGATGCCATCCAGCCATCTCATCCTCTGTCGTCCCCTTCTCCTCCTGTCCCCTGTCCCTCCCAGCATCAGAGTCTTTTCCAACGAGTCAACTCTTCACATGAGGTGGCCAAAGTACTGGAGCTTCAGCTTCAGCATCATTCCTTCCAAAGAAATCCCAGGGCCGATCTCCTTCAGAATGGACTGGTTGGATCTCCTTGTAGTCCAGGGGACTCTCAAGAGTCTTCTCCAACACCACAGTTCAAAAGCATCAATTCTTCAGCACTCAGCCTTCTTCACAGTCCAACTCACACATCCATACATGACTACTGGAAAAACCATAGCCTTGACTAGACGGACCTTAGTCAGCAGAGTAATATCTCTGATTTTGAATATACTATCTAAGTTGGTCATAACTTTTCTTCCAAGGAGTAAGAATCTTTTAATTTCATGACTGCAGTCACCATCTGCAGTG
>SJYA01001620.1:303255-320671 GCA_006410615.1 Neotragus moschatus | reverse complement strand
AAATTTGTATTACCCCTTGATCTCTATGTACAATCAGAAAAGGTATAAAAGGACTTGAAGGACAATAGGGGCCAGAGCCAGTCATTGGGAGGACTGGTTTCCCCCGTGTCTTTCTCTCTCTCTCCCTTTACTCTAATTTCTGGCTGAATTCCCATCTAGGGCGTGGAGGCTCGCCATGTCTACTTACTTGCCCTGGCTTTTTAAGTCCTACGCGAAAGGGAGCCCAAGGTGGGGGACCCTTAGAGATTCAAGTGGGCGCCGGCAGCCTAACGTAGATGGTGCAAACCTCTTGTCTCGAGGTTTTATTGGCTTTCCACGTAAACCAAGTTATTCAACCTCTTTTCTCCACTTAAGTTTCCTACTACACTATTATTTCCTAATCTAATCTTATATTTCTGAATAAATGAGTTTTTCCTTGCCTATCCGTCTCCCCTTTGAATACACCCTGGATCCACCGGGGCTGGACCCCTGGCACTTTATGGTCCAACTCTCATTTCCATACATGACTACTGGAAAAACCATAGTTTTGACTAGATGGACCTTTGTTGGCAAAGTAATGTTTCTGCTTTCAGTATGCTGTCTAGGTTAGTCATAGCTTTTCTTCCAAGGAGCGATTTCATGGCTGAAGTCACCATCTGCAATGATTTTGGAGCTCAAAAATATGAAGTCTCTCACTGTTTCCATTGTTTCCCCATCTATTTGCCATGAAGTGATGGGACCAGATGCCATGATCTTAATTTTCTGAATGTTGAGTTTTAAGCCAGTTTTTTCTCTCTCTTCTCTCACTTTCTTCAAGAGGCTCTTTAGTTCTTCTTTTTTGCCATAAGAGTGGTGTCATTTGCTTACCTGAGGTTATTGATATTTCTCCCAGCAATCTTGATTCCAGCTTGTGCTTCATCCACCCTGGCATTTCACATGATGTACTCTGCACAGAAGTTAAATAAGCAGAGTGACAACATACAGCCTTGACATACTTCTTTCCCAATTTGGAACCATATTATTCCAAATGATGTTTGGAACAACATTGTTCCAAACAATGTTCTGTTGTTCCATGTCCAGTTCTAACTGTTGCTTCTTGACTTGAATATAGATTTCTCAGAAGGCAGATATGGTGGGCTGATATTCCCATCTCCTGAAGAATTTTCCACACTTGTGATCCATACAGTCAAAGGCTTTGGCATAGGCAATAAAGCAGATGTGGATTTTTTTCTGGAAAACTCTCTTGCTTTTTTGATGATCCACTAGATATTGGCAACTTGAGCTCTGGTTCCTCTGCCTTTTCTAAATCCAGCTTGAATATCTGGAAGTTCACAGTTCACATACTGTTGAAGCCTGGCTTGGAGAATTTTGAGCATTACTTTGCTAGTGTGTAAGATGAGTGCAATTGTGTGGTACTTTGAACATTCTTTGGCATTGCCTTTCTTTGGGATTGGAATGAAAACTGACCTTTTCCAGTCCTGTGGCCACTGCTGAGTTTTCCAAATTTGCTGGCATATTGAATATAGCACTTTAAGAGCATCATCTTTTAGGATCTGAAATAGCTCAACTGGAATTCAATTACCTCCAGTAACTTTGTTTGTAGTGATGGTATGATCTTAGCCATAGTCAGCCCCCTATCTTGTTTTTGCTGACTGTATAGTGCTTCTCCATCTTCAGCTGCCAAGAATATAATCAGTCTGATTTCGGTATTGATCATCTGGTGATGTCCATTTGTAGAGTCATCTCTTGTGTTGTTGGAAGATGGTGTTTGCTATGACCAGTGTGTTCTCTTGGCTAAAATCTTTTAGCCTTTGCCTTGCTTCATTTTGTATTTCAAGGCCAATCTTGCCTGTTATTCCAGGTATCTCTTGACTTCCTGCTTTTGCATTCCAGTCCTCTATGATGAAAAGGACATCTTTTTTGGTGCTAGTTCTAGAAGGTTTGGTAGGTCATCATAGAACCGTTCAACCTCAGCTTCTTTGGCATTTGTGGTTAGACCATAGACTTGAACTACTGTGATATTGAATGGTTTCCCTTGGAAATGAACAGAAATCTTTCTGTCATTTTTGAAATTGTACCCAAGTACTGCATTTTGGATTCTTTTGTTGACTATGAGAGCTACTCTATTTCTTCTAAGGGATTCTTGCCCACATTAATAGACACAATGGTCATCTGAATTAAACTCACCCATTCCAGCCCAATTTAGTTCACCAGTTCTGAAAATGTCAATGTTCACTGTTGCCAGTCTCTTGTTTGACCACTTCAGCTTCTAAGATACTTCAGTATCTTCATTTATTATTTGGCCTAATGCTCATTAGTCATTCTACAAATGTTCAGTATTGTTAAGTGTTAAATATGCTAGACAATGGGAACATGCTGGTGTACAGGGTAGACTTCCTCTTTGACCTCTTAGAATTATATTTTTCTCATACAGAAGGGAATAACATGATAAATAAAAAGTTTAGTGGTTTACTAGTGTAGTCTAAGTTCTAAACATTAATTTGTTTTTCTGTAATACTTTCAGAAAATAAAAAATGGCATCCTGTTCTTCTCTTATTAAGTGGTAAAGAATCTCTTCTATGAATGTAGCTAAAATGTCAGCTCTGTGAGGGCAAAGACTTTGTTTTGTTGGCACCATATGCCCAGTTCCTTGAAAAGATCTGCTGCATGGCAGGCACTTATTAAATACTCACTGTATGACAGTCAGGAGCTTGATAAAGTCAGGAATTAATTTAAGCTTCTTGATACAGAAGTAGGTGGAATGAGAAGAATAATCGTGTTTTGGATCTTAGGGGCTTCCTCAGTGGCTCAGTGGTAAAAATCCACTTGCAGTGCAAGAGACGTGGGTTTGATCCCTGGGTCAGGAAGATCTCCTGGAGAAGGAAATGGCCACTCACTCCAGCCTTCTTGTCTGAGAAATCCTATGGACAGAGAAGCCTGGCAGTCTACAGTCCCCGGAGTTGCAGAGTCAGACAAAACTGAATAACTCAACAATTTAGATCCTAAGATTTGTTGGTGTTCAGTGGGCTCAGATCTTTATAAAACATATATATTTTAAAATGACTTTTGGAAAAATGACATCCCAAGCAGTTAAAGCTTGGTTCTTATGGTGACACTTCTCATCTTCAAATGATCAAGAAATTACAGTCATAGTGGAGAACTTACAGAAACTTCTGCTTCAAAAGGAGGTCAGATAAGTTACTTGAAATTGTCCTAGCAGAAGAATAGTATATTGAATTCCAATAATTTCGCAGTGGACTCTTTATCTTAAATGTTCTCCTTAAAAGAAATTCTGAAAGGGAGACAACTATTGGCAGCTCTATGGAGTTACAGTAGAGCCAGTTCCAGAGGGGTAAAATTCCTCACATACTTTCTTCTCCAGATTCAAAATAGACTGTCAAAGGAAATCACTATGACCACCAGGTTGTGTTTATCAGNATTTCACAGTGGACCCTTTATCTTAAATGTTCTCCTTAAAAGAAATTCTGAAAGGGAGACAACTATTGGCAGCTCTATGGAGTTACAGTAGAGCCAGTTCCAGAGGGGTAAAATTCCTCACATACTTTCTTCTCCAGATTCAAAATAGACTGTCAAAGGAAATCACTATGACCACCAGGTTGTGTTTATCAGACACCATAGATTTTGGTTTATGGATCTCTTCATAGAAATTGTCAGTTGTCCTGTGGACAACATTGTTACAGCAGTTCCCTGAAGAGTTTTTTTTTTTTTTTTTTAAATTGAATTGTCTTGATCTCTGAGGGAATGGAGTTGGAAAGCAGAGAAGATAATTTGGCTCTTGACTATCACTGTTTTCCAAATGGGTAATTTTAAAAATAGGATTGTCAGTGATTCTGGCTGACTTAAGTTAATATTAGATTCTTCATTAAGGGTTGACAGGAACTGTCTGGGAACAAAGGAAGGAAGTCTATGGAGAGATAATCTGTGTTAAAAAGGAATCCAATGTTCTCTATTTGGGACATGGATTGTTTCCAAAGCCTATCTCTATTTTGCCTTATCCTTGTTAAAAGATTATATTAATATGCATTAATGAGATGAACCATTTAAAAAGGTAAAAATTGATATCAGTAGAAAATTACTAAAAATTACAAAACTGATAAATTAGTTGTTGATGAATGCGTTATAATAGCCAGTATAATAAATATAATCAGTTTCTGAAATAGTGACAAAGAATGAAATGACTAACTCAAACAGGTAGGGGCATATAAAATCCATTAGACGTTATCTCCGTGATTCACATCAGGTTCATTTGGGTATGGTGACTGCTACAGATCTCCATTGTCTAGGTTTGCCTGCCAGGGATCTACATAGATATTAAAAACTAAAATAAAGATAGAGCTAATGAGCAAACAAAGTAGTTTCCCTTACTTTTCCTTAGAACTCGAAGCATGAACTACCAATACCTAGGTCTTCAGTATCATTATGCCCTTATAAAAATTAGTTGTTTGTACAATATGATCTGACATTTTATATATTAGTAAAAGTGAAAGTGTTAGTTGCTCAGTGGTCCCCTGACTCTTCACGATCCTATGGACTATAGCCCACCATGGAAATTTCCATGGAATTTTCCAGGCATGAATACTGGAGTGGGTTGCCATTCCCTTTACCAGAAGATTTTCCCGATCCAGGGATCAAACCCAGGTCTCCTACACTGCAGGCAGATTCTTTATCATCTGAGCCACCACGGAAGCCAATAACAGACAATAAATATTTTCAACTTTTTATAAATAATAAAACTGAGTGGGGTGAATACTCAGTGGCATTACTAATGGGTTTTCAACTTAGGAGCCATGAGTTACAAGCTTGCCTTATAAAAAGCATATCATTTTTGTCTAACTTAAACTTAGGTTCTATTTGTTTAATACAGTAAATCTGCCAGTTGAAAATTATTGCTTTTTTGATTATTAACTCCAAACTATGAAAGAAAGAGCTGAGTTTACAATTTAAAATCAGCGCTACCTGGAAACAATGGAATGGGATTCTATTTTTTTTCCTTGGGAATATTTTCCACCTGGTATGGATAAAATAAATTCATATACAATTCATGGGTCAAGGATTAGAAGATTCAATACCACATGAAGAAATTGAGGATGGACAAGGCCTAACTTGTGAATATGCAAATAATTTGATTATGTATTTACTTTCAGATTTTATCTTTAATGAATTGTGAGAAGGATATATGAGCTTTAACTACAACTCCTTAAGTTTTTTTTTTTAATATGCCAAAAGGATTTTCATTGCATTTCTGGTGATTAAAATAAGTAGCTCTATTCACATATACTGAGATTTTTTCCAAATTTATTTAAAAACATTTTCTGGTTTATACTATGAGAGCTAATTGGAACTAAAAATCCCAAGGAACAATTTTAAATTATTTAGGCTTTCTAAATTATAGAATTAAATCTAACAAGTAACCTTTATGTTTTATACTATTTTATGTTTTATAATATATTTATAAACATATGTAATATGTTTATATTATTTTCTCAACCCTCCACAAGGGGAGCCCAACCCTCCATAACTCCAACTTAATTCCAAATATGGTTTACTTTTTGCAAATATTCCCTGTGTATTATATTTTATAGATATTTGAAATTTTTGGTTTGATACCTCATTTCAGATGCTACACATTTTAGGGGAAAGATGCTTTAAACATTCATCATTTTTTCATAGTGCCTAAAATTTAAAAACTACATGTACATGTAAAATTATAAATATTCAAGTATGTATAATAAAAAAATATATATATATCTTTTTGTGTTCTTTATGTATAAAACAATTGAATTATTTTTAACATTTTTGCTTGACCTGCTTTTTATACTCTTTAACAATTCTATTATTTGCTTCAACTCCCACCTAATTGGAAATGAATCTACATAGCAGTCAACTTGAATCAACTTCCTTCAGGCTGTGCTAGGCACTCTACAGGACTGTATGATTTCTGTTTGTTTTTATGAATGATAATAGTGACTTTGCCACTGGTAGTAAAAGCTTGCATACTTTGATAATACATGGGTAAAGCTTATTCTACAGAAGTATTGTATGAATGAAACTATTGGATTGGCCAAAAAGTCCATTTGGGTTTTTCATACGGTATGAAAAACCTGAACAAAGTTTTTGGCCAACCCAATGCTTAGTTAGTATACAGTATGTCTGTGTGAGTTGAGTGAAGGTGTTTTGTAGTAACCAGGGATTCACAGAAACTGCCAATAAGACACGAGAGGATACTTTTGTTGTTGCATGGTAAACCTCAGATTCAGACCATCCTGACGTGTCTTAAAATGTGAATGCAACAAACTGATCATATAAAATTTTTTAGGTGAGATTTGAATGAAAAAAAAAAGTATATATATAATCATTAATTAGCATAGAAATAATGATTTCTTACTCCTCAGTGAATACTGTAGCAAGTTCTGTACATGTATACATGAGAAAAATATTTTAAGAAGATCTAATTCATTATTATATCATTTAAAAATAATATAACCAATATATTAATGAACAGTTTTAAAATTAATTTATTTATTTTAATTGGAGGCTAATTACTTTACAATATTTTAGTGACTTTTGCCATACACTGACATGAGTCAGCCATGGGTGCACATGTGTCCCCCATCCTGAACCCCCCCACCTCTACCTCCCTCCCCATCCCATCCCTCAGGGTTGTCCCAGTGCACTGGCTTTCAGTGCCCTGTCTCATGAATCAACTTGGACTGGTGGTCTTGTGAGCATTTTTCTTTAAATTTTATTTAATGAATAATAAAAACATGGTTCAGTTCAGTTCAGTCGTGCAGTCGTGTCCCATGAATCGCAGCACGCCAGGCCTCCCTGTCCATCACCAACTCCCAGAGTTCACTCAGACTTGCGTCCATCGAGTCAGTGACACCATCCAGCCATCTCATCCTCAGTTGTCCCCTTCTTCTCCTGTCCCCAATCCCTCCCAGCATCAAAGTCTTTTCCAGTAAGTCAACTCTTCGTATTAGGTGGCCAAAGTATTGGAGTTTCAGCTTTAGCAGCATTCCTTCCAAAGAAATCCGGGGTTGATCTCCTTCAGAATGGACTGGTTGGATCTCCTTGCAGTCCAAGGGACTCTCAACAGTCTTCTCCAACACCACAGTTCAAAAGCATCAATTCTTTGGCGCTCAGCCTTCTTCACAGTCCAACTCTCANAGCAGCATTCCTTCCAAAGAAATCCGGGGTTGATCTCCTTCAGAATGGACTGGTTGGATCTCCTTGCAGTCCAAGGGACTCTCAAGAGTCTTCTCCAACACCACAGTTCAAAAGCATCAATTCTTTGGCACTCAGCCTTCTTCACAGTCCAACTCTCACATCCATACATGACCACTGGAAAAACCATAGCTTTGGGCAATTAATAAGACTCCATTCTTCCACTGCAGGAGGTGAGGGTTCGATCTCTGGTCAGGGAACTAAGATCCCACCAGTCCAGGGAGCAGCCAAAAAATACCAAAACAAAACAGAAACACAGGAAACAGGTTAAGAGCTGAAAGGGCTTGTTTCCGCGAAGAGCGAGCGGGGCACGCTGAGAGATAATAGCCCCGAAAACTAAGGACGGTTTTAGCAAAATCACAGGCGGATCTGGAAACAGGTTAAGTGGCCTTCCCGAGTTCTTCATTCAGTTCACTTCAGTTCACTTTAGTCGCTCAGTCGTGTCCGACTTTTTGCGATCCCATGAATCGCAGCACACCAGGACTCCCTGTCCATCACCAACTCCTGGAGTTCACTCAGACTCACGCCNATTCTGTCAGACCTCTCCACCGTGACTTGCCCATCTTGGTTTGCCCTGCGGGCATGGTTTAGGTTCATTGAGTTAGACAAGGGTGTGGTCCTAGTGTGATTAGATTGACTAGTTTTCTGTGAGTATGGTTTCAGTGTGTCTGCCCTCTGATGCCCTCTTGCAACACCTGGTTAGTTGAGTACTTCTTCACTAACTACTCTTGGGCCGAGTTTTTCCAGTGCCAGAAATAAAGAAGGATTATAGGAAATTTCATTTTTCTCTTTCAGATTACTGTTTACCATTGAGAAACGGAATGTTTTCTGCCATATCAGTAAACAAAAATGTCACAGTCATCAGCCCTCCATTGTGAACCTAAGGGCACTCATGAAGGAGAAAAATATCTGCAATCTAACAGCCATCAGATTTCAGCCACTCCCAACGGTAAGCCTGAGGCAGCTTAGGACTTGATACTGTCCTGGGATAGCTGAGATGCAAATGAAAGGAATACTGTCCGTGAGCCCAGACTCTTGAATCTTCCCATACATAGAAAACTGCTAAATTCCATAACTTGGGCTATGTGATTTTCTTTGATTAGCAATGATCTTTATATGTTTATGCTACCTGCCCCTTTTTGCAAAACTTCTATATAACCTGGCTCCTCCCCTTGACTCCTCTGAGCTGTTCTCCCAAGGTCATTTGAGATTCTGCCTCCCGGGCTTGAAGTCCTAAAAATTCCCATCAACTAAAACATAACTCTCAACTTCTAGGTTGTGACTATTTTTTTTTAAAGCTGACACCCTATTTATGCACTATAAAGTGATTGATCTGTTGGGGAGAGAATGTAGGGTACAGACCAGGAGTGAGTCATATGTTTGTTTCCTCCTTTGCCTTGAAAAGACACAGATCTCTAGGGATTCCTTGAACACCATGTGTCTCCCGGAAATCTCTCTGCGACTTTGGATGGGAGGCCTCTTGAGTCTAGGGCTGGCCTGAATCTCACGATGGGCTGGGGGGTGGCCTGGCTGCCACTGCAGGTCTTTAACATTGTCCTGTCTTTTCCTGTGGTCCTAGAATGGCTCCTTCAAGTCCATGACTACCTCCCCTGCCAGCTCTGTGGCTGTTGGGGACTCGATCTCCGTGGCTTCTGTCCCCAGGAGAGTTTCTCACTATTTAGTTTCTTCTGGGTGGGTCCTTGTAATCAGAAGCTTTCCCCTTTGCTCCCAGCTTCCCTTCTAGTCCATCTTACATCTCTTCTCGTATCTCAAGGGCAGAGTATATCTCTCAGGTCCCTGTGAAGTGAAGGGAAGTGACAGTCACACAGTTGTGTCTGACTCTTTGCGATCTCATGGACTATAGTCCACCAGGCTTCTCTGTCCATGGAATTCTCCAGGCAAGAATCCTCGACTGGGTAGCCATTGCCTTCTCCATAGGGTCTTCCTGAGCCAGGGATTGAACCTGGGTCTCCCACATTGCAGGCAGATTCTTTACCAGCTGGGCCACAGGGGAAGCCTGAAAACCAAGGCTTTTTTGTTTGGACCTCTACCCCTTATTCTGGCTCCAGCTCAGCACTGGCCACCCCTACCCCAGCCCAGTTCCCTACAGTCCTGGGTGTGCTATGGGAACAGCCTGTGTGATGACTTCTGCTCCTGTCTGATCTGATCTGACCCTCCATGCAGAGGGAACCGGTCCTGGCTGGCAGTGCCTGCTCCCCGTGTGTGCCCAGCACGGTCCTCTGCTACTCATGTGTCACTCTACCACTACCCCTTACTCGACCGCCTGCCTCTCAGTGTCAGACTCTGTGCCTCGAGAAGCTCATTAGATCATTTTTTGCCATTTTTACACACAAGCACACATTCCTTCAGTCTAGTCAATAGTGGACACAACAGCTACTGATTGAATGTCGACCAAACACTCAGTGTTGACGCATCAGGATGCTTCCAGCTGCAAACAGCAGAAAAGGCTCCAAATGACATGATAATAATGGCCAACATAGGAGGTCTTATAATCCTGCAACAATCATAAAGTAGATACAGTTATTGTCTCTTTGTCTATTTTATAAATAAGAAGACTAAGAAGAGAGAGAGAAGCATACCAAAAGTTATAAGTGGTAGAGCTTGGATCTGGTGGTCTAACTCAGAGCTTATACTCTGGGCCACTACACATATACTGTGTATTGAACCATAGGATAGAATTTTTTCATTTAATAAGATGTCCCAAGGTGGGAATATTTGAAAAACAATGAATAGTGGCTTAACTTTGCCACCAAGGACCAGGGTTCTTCTCATCTTTATGCACTGCTGTCTTTACCTCTTGGCTTTTTTGTTCACTATTAGCCCTTTATGTTGGGCTTCCCAGGTGGCTCAGTCCACCTGCCAAGCAGGACACGTGAATTCGATCCCTGGGTTGAGAAGATCCTCTGGAAAAGGATCCACTCCAGTATTCTTGCCTAGGAAATCCCATGGGCAGAAGAGCTTGGCAGGCTACAGTCCATGAGGTTGCAGAGAGTCGGAGAAGATGTAGCAACTAAACAACAACATCAGTCCTTTCATGTTATAATATGGCTGCAACAGCTCCAAGTATCACATCCTCACTCAACAATAACCAAAGGGCAGCAAAAGAGTAAGTCCCTTCTTTATGGTTCTTTTTAAGATGAGGGAAACATTCCTCAAGTTCCCCCAGACACCTCCTTTAACGACCCCTTGGCCAGAATAAAATGACATGCTCATTCATGAACTGCTCACTGAGAAGAAATGGGCTTGCCATAATCGGCTTAGACAATCAAGACCAACCCCTGTTGAGCTGGGAAGAAGCATTTTCTGAATACGAGGATGCCTGAGAACCTGAATGAAATTGGTTGGTTTCTGGTTTGTCAACAGGGAAGGGGAGCCCAAGGGGTGAAGGCCTGCCAAACCCACCTTATTTCTTTTTCTCATCATAACCTTACCAGATAGATATTATTATCCCTGATGCTGGGAAAGATTGAGGGCTGGAGGAGAAGGGGGCAACAGAGGATGAGATGGTTGGATGCATCACTGACTCAATGGACATGCATTTGAGCAAACTTAGGGAGATAGTGAAGGACAGGGAAGCCTGGTGTGCTGCAGTCNTATTTCTTTTTCTCATCATAACCTTACCAGATAGATATTATTATCCCTGATGCTGGGAAAGATTGAGGGCTGGAGGAGAAGGGGGCAACAGAGGATGAGATGGTTGGATGCATCACTGACTCAATGGACATGCATTTGAGCAAACTTAGGGAGATAGTGAAGGACAGGGAAGCCTGGTGTGCTGCAGTCCGTGGGGTTGCAAAAAGTTGGACACAACTTAGCAACTGAACAACACCATTATCTTTTTATAAGTAAGGAAATTAAGACTCTGAGGGAATGAGTTGGTTGGCCAAGGTCTGTATCCTCAGGTGGTAGGGCAGGACTGGAAGTGAAAACCTCCTTTCCCATGGTATACCAACTGCATTGAAAGATTCACTGTCAGACAGATCTCACTGTCCTGTTCCAGTGCATGCATCTCTGATAACAGTTTAATGGCCAGAGGAATCCTTACGTTTTTTGCCTCACATTACTTTGCCAACATAGGTCTGTCTAGTCAAACCAGTCTTTCTACTGGTTTTTCCAGTAGTCATGTATGGATGTGAGAGTTGGACCATAAAGAAAGCTGAATGCCAAAGAACTGATGCTTTTGAACTGTGGTGTTGGAGAAGACTCTTGAGAGTCCCTTGGACTGAAAGATCCAACCAGTCAATCCTAAAGATCAACCCTGAATATTCATTGAAAGGACTGATGTTGAAGCTGAAGCTCCAATACTTTGGCCATCTGATGGGGAGAACTGACTAATTTTAAAAGACCCTGATGCTGGGAAAGATTGAAGGTGGGTGGAGAAGGGGACAGCAGAGGATGAGATGGTTGGATGGCATCACCGACTCAATGGACATGAGTTTGAGTAAGCTTTGGGAGCTGGTGATGGACATGGAAGCCTGGCGTGCTGCAGTCCATGGGGTTGCAAAGAGTTGGATGTGATTGAGTGACTGAACTGAACTGAACTGAATCATCCTCATTTGGTGTTCATAGTCCTCGGAGTAGCAGGGAGCAGCGCACTGGGGGGCAGTGGGGAGGCAGGCTCTCCCAGCTCCCTCCTGTGGGGGCACAGCCAGGGAGCACGGCATCTCTGGGTGTGGGATTCTCTCTTATCTGCAAGCCTGGTTCTGTAGATTAGAGACAAGCCTGTGCTGCAGGTCCCATTCCAGAAAGCCCCTGCGGAGAGGTGGCCCCAGGGCCCGCTTTTACAGACGGCCTTTCTAATTCTCTTCTGAATGCTGCCACCTTTGATTTTCCAAGCCCCAGGACAGGCTCAGCCCTCTCACCACCCCTGTGCCCCTTCCTCAAAGATGTGGGGCCTGCTCTTGCTCCAGGGCTCCCTCTCCTCATCCTTTGATCAGAGCACATTTTGGCTATTTGTGGACACCACCGGGGACTACTCTCCAGGGAGGTGCGTATATAGGAAGCTGCAGCGGCCTGAACTCTAGGCAGACCTGGGGGACTAGGTAGCTGTTTGTGTACACGGATGGCTGACACTATTGGGAAAGTCCTGGGATCCGATGTCCAGGCACATATGAGGTGGCAAGTCAGGAGCACCATGCTTCTTCCTTGGAAACAAGCAAGAACATAGACTTTGATCTTCCCCTCCCTTCTATTTGTGAATTTTTCACTGTATTCATCCATCCACCCCTTCATCAAACATTTCTGAGCCCTTGCTGAGGGGCATGCAAGGAGTACAATAACTCATACTTGGTTCCTGCCCCATCAGTTCAGTTCAGTAACTCAGTTGTGTCTGACTCTTTGCAATCCCAAGGACTGCAGCATGCCAGGCTTCCCTGTCCATCACCAGTTCCTGGAGCTTGCTCAAACTCAGGTCCATCGAGTTGGTGATGCCATCCAACCATCTCGTCCTCTGTTGTCCCCTTCTCCTCCTGCCTTCAGTCTTTCCCAGCATCAGGGTCTTTTCAAATGAGTCAGTTCTTCGCATCAGGTGGCCAAAGTATTGGAGCTTCAGCTTCAACATCAGTCCTTCCAATAAATATTCAGGACTGATCTACTTTAGGATTGACTGGTTTGATCTCCTTGCTGTCCAAGGGCCTCTCAAGAGTGTTCTCCAACAACGCAGTTCAAAATCATCAATTGTTCGGTACTCAGGTTTCTTTATGGTTCAACTTTCACATCCATACATGACTATTGGATAAACCAGGAACCTTGCATTCTAGGGATTAAACTCCCCAACCAATGAGTATTTAAAGTTGTAACCCCTCTCCCTCCATGGGCATTTGGGTTTGAACTTTGGTCTCCACAAAATGAATACATAACTATGGATAATTTAGTGTGGTCTCTCCAAGATCGAGCAAAAGTGAAGCCAGAGCATTCTTTTCAAGAAGGGGCTCTGCCTTTCCAGTATTTTTTAAATCTCTTGAGGGTCAGTTAGACCACCCCTCTTCCTGGGGTCTTGAACACCTACTTCTGAGCCACGTACCTCAGGAGAGATTAGCAATTCAAGCCTTGAAAGGGCCTCAGGGAAGTCACAAGTGAACCCTGAAAGAGGGCTCAGGTGTTGGTTGTGAGGGGGCCAGTTTAGCTGGCTGGGGACTTCCTCTCCACAGGGGTCTGAGTTAGTTGGGAGCTGCTTGGGAACCTTAAATGTACTGCAAGTCTGGACCTGCCCTGGGGACAGACCAACTTCAGCCCCCAAATGCCTGGTTTCTGGCCCTGGTGGGACCTGATGGTGGTTGATGAGATTGCCACCAGGTTTTCTTCCCGAGGAAAGAGACTGACATGTTCGAGGGATTGGTATATTTCCAAACCTGGCTCTGTACTTATTATTTTAAACACATCTGTAAAAGCTGTCGTGTTTTACAAAAGGTAGCCTTTTAAAGGCATTACTAAATTTTTAATGGCTTTTTATCCCTGCACATTTTCTCAGATGGTAAAATCAAAAGCATAATAATCGTCACACTGGGGCTTTGTTGTGAAACAGTTATCAAATGTCTCAAAAGGGTCTCCACACTTAAAATGTGGAGGGCAGGGTGATGATCTCTGGGACCCCTGTGCTCTTTCCCCACCCTGGCAAGAAGGCCTGTGTGGGCTGGGAACCTCTTCTCCACGGCAGCCCCCTCCTCCGTGGCAGCCCATGGGCTGTCACTCTGGCTCTTGGAGAAAGCCTGAAGTCACAGCAGACCTGACTGCATCCAGGTCACTGCACCCAAGTCCCCCTCCCTCCTGGATCCCACCATGTGCCTTGCTGTGAATTTTGCTCCCACAAAATCATGCTTCCTTTTATTATGTGGTATAAATTCTATTCCCTTAAAACTAAATGGGAGAAGGCAATGGCAACCCACTCCAGTACTCTTGCCTGGAAAATCCTATGGATGGAGGAGCCTGGTAGGCTGCAGTCCACGGGGTTGCGAAGAGTCAGACACGACTGAGTGACTTCACTTTCACTTTTCACTTTCATGCACTGGAGAAGGAAATGGCAACCCACTCCAGTGTTCTTGCCTGGAGAATCCCAGGGACGGTGGAGCCTGGTGGGCTGCTGTCTTTGGGGTCGCACAGAGTTGGACACAACTGAAGCGACTTAGCAGCAGCAGCAGCAAAACTAAACGAAGGTCTCAGAGCAGAGCAATTAATAGGTTGCTTCTTTTCAAAGCATTCATTGGGAAAATCCCTGATGCTGGGAAAGATGAAGGGCAGAAGGAGAAGAGGGCGTCCAAGGACAAGAAGGCTGGCTGGCATCACTGATGCAATGAACATGAACTTGGGCAAACTCTGGGTGATGGTGATGGACAGGGAGGCCTGTGTGCTGCAGTCCATGAGGTCGCAAAGAGTCAGACACAGCCTGGGTACTGAGCAACAACACCGTTTCAGTTAAAATTAGATTCATACCATATTTGAATGTGCAGCACCACTCTTTATTAAGTTTCAAATTAAAACACCCGACGCCTTGATTTTAGCCAGTAAGACCTATGTCAGACTTCCAACCTACAGAAATATCTGTGTTATTTGAAGTCACTAAAGGTGTGGCCATTTGTTCCCACAGCAACAGGACACTAATACAAGTACTCAAGAAACCTTGGGTTTCTCAGTTGCTTCTGGGAAAGGGGAATAGTTGAAGGACAAGAGTGAAAAAAGCATACCATTTAAATTTTTGAACTATGTGAATGTGTTATTTTAATGCACATGAAAACGTTTTGAATGTTTGGGGAACCACTGCTGTGACCTTCAGGGTCACTCCCTTAATCCACTGTGGACAGGCCTCCATACACCTGTTAGTGTCTGGTCTTCTCTGCAGCAGAAGATAGGATTCAGGAGGGAGTCAGTAGAGATCCCAATGAATCCAGGAACCCCAAGGAGGCTGGGCATCCCTCTCCTACCTTTCCACTCTTTCTCTGACCTCTCCTGCCCTGCGGGAAGCAGCACGATATGATGGAAAGGCCACTTAGAATCTGAAGACTCTGGGTCTGAATTCCTTTTCTCTCACTCACTTGTTTTGAAACTGGGCAAATTCCTTTACCTCTGACTCTGTTTCTTCATCCAAAAATGAGATGAGTAGCCCCTTTGCAGTGTTTTTGTAAGGATTAGGTGCATGGTATTTAGTAAGTGCTTGGTAAATATTAGATAAACCTGGATCCTGTTAAAGTACATCTTGTTTACCTTAGGGAGAATTTACACTGCACTTAGCAGACATGAGATTCATATTTCCCCTGGCCAGAGAGACCCTGAAGAAGACGAAAATGATCACCATTGCCATTCTGTAGGGCTTCCCTGGGGGTGCAGTGGTTAAGAATCTGCCTGTCAATGCAGGAGACATGACTTTGATCCCTGGGTCGGGAAGATCCCCCGGAGGAGGGCCTGGCAACCCACTCCAGTATTCTTGCCTGGGGAATCCCCACGGACAGAAGAGCCTGGTGGGCTACAGTCCATAGGGTTGCAAAGAGTTGGACACAACTTGGCACCTGAGCACACAGGCACATCATTCTGTAGTAAATCACGTTCTCTGGTCTGCCTTCACCTGGAGGACCCCAAGCACCCCTCAAAGACGCCCGTCCTCAGCTACTGCCAGAGCTCCTTAGCTATGTCTGCCTCTGCCTGGGCATGCTGGTTGCACCGGGGGTCTGCCCGCCTCTCCTGGGTGCACGGCACTGCTAAGGGTGGGGTACTGAGAAATCAGAGGCTGGTGTTCTACCTATTGATCCACAGTTTATTCTCTCCCACAGTTTCTTTTTTTAAAAAAATAATTTTATGTTTTTTTTTTTTTGGCAGGGCTGGGTCTTCGCTGCTGCACAGGCTTTTTCGTAATTGCAGTGAGTGGGGGCTTCTCGTCGTGGTGCCTCCTCTTGTTGCAGAGCACAGGCTCTAGGGCACTCGGGCTTCAGTAGTTGTGGCTCCGTGTTCTAGAGCACAGACTCAACAGTTGTGGCACATGGGCTTAGTCGTTCCACAGCACGTGGGATCTTCCCGGTCCAGGGATCAAACACATGTCTCCTGCACTGGCCAGCGGATTCTTTACCCCTGAGCTACCAGGGAAGCCCTCTCCCAGTTTCTGAAGGTGAGGAGTCCAGTAGTAGCCTAGCCACGTAGTTCTGGCTCAGGGTCGTTCACGAGGCTAGTCAAGCTGTTGGCCAGACAGATCTGCATCATCAAAAACGGTGAAAGGGTTTGAGGCTCCCTCTCCGAGAGGGCTCACTTCATGTGGCTATCAGTTGGAGTCCTCAGTTCCATACTGGCTATTGGCTGGACTGGCTCCAGGCTACCTTCTGGGCCCTTCCAGACTCCACGTAGGGTCTCTCTAGGGCAACTGGCTCCCCCAGAGTGAGATATATGTGTGCACATGCATGCTCGAGACGGAGAGAGAGAGCAGAACAGAAGCCGTGGTGTTTTTTATAAACTAACTCAGGAAAAAAAAAAAAAGCATCCGTATTCTCCCTAATCTCAAACTGAAATTCGGCATTGCTTTCAATTAGACATGTAGGCAACCAACTAAAGCACTTAAGAGAGCGCGTTACTGGTTTCTTTATCATTGATGCAATCACAGACCACTTCATATCATGTGACAGTTAGGGACAGCTCCGGATCTAGACTACATGCATCCTCACACAATCAGACCAAGGCTGACTGCGGGTCCGATGCTGTCTTGTCCTAAGAGTTCCCAACGATGCGTCTGGGCTGCCCTACCACAAAGCTTTATTCTCTGTCAACTGTCTTCAGTATCACTGGTTTCCTTTTAAGTCCTACGTATTTTATTTCATTCATTCAAAAAATACTATTGGCTACTAAGGGGGTCCTGGGCACCAAAAAGGTCAAGACTGCCACAGCCAGGTGATCTGTCTCCTCTAAGACTCGCCTCTGCGTGGGCAAATCAGGCCTTCCACGTCTACTGCCCATCTGGAACAGGAACAGGCTTGTCCTCTCACCCTCGTTAATCCCGTGAATGGCGTCCTCGTGGATCTGTTGTTTGCTTTTCAGTGATGGTGCCTGTTGTGGTGTCCAGGCCTGCTGGTGACTCGGCGGCTAGGGCCTCGATGGGCTGCAGGTGGGTCCCTCCAGACTCTCTGTTCTTGGAGAAAGAGCTGCTGAGAGTTCCCTGAATATATATATCAGGAACTGATTTCACTGGGGGGGGGGGGGG